>DF359517.1:17925-39616 GCA_000787875.1 Solanum virginianum
AGAAAATTCCACGTATCTTGAGTCCGTTCTTCAAGATAGTGGGAATATCAACGATGATATCATACATCACATGTTGGGCTGGATGGATAAAATAGAACCTCTAGAATCTTGTGTGATAAGAGATACCATCTAAATTTATACATAAGTTTTACAAATAGGTGGTTAGACTGTCCTTTTCTATTTTTCTTGGTAATTAATGAGTTGATGTGGTCTATTCAAGAGAAGGTTTCTTGGTATATATTATTTGATGAGACATGAAATAGAGTTAATGCTAGAAGGAAGTTTAGAGATATACTTCAAGTCTAAGGAGTTCAGGTTGAGCAGGACCAAAATTGAGTATTTAATGAATAAATTCAATGTTGAGTTGCATGAAAATAGACGTGGATATGAGGCTTGCCTGATAAACTATTTTCAAGAGAGAAGATTTTAAGTATCTTAAGTTCGTTCTTCAAGATAGTGGAAATATCAACGATGATATCATATATCACATTGGGTTGGCGTGGATGATATGGAACCTCTAGAGTCTTGTGTGATAAAAAGATACCACCTAACTTATACATAAATTTTACAAATAGATGGTTAGATTGTCCTTATTGTATGTGGTGAAATGTTGTCTTGTAGAGAATTCACATGTTTCCAATATGCATTGTGGAGATGAAGATGTTAAGATGTATATGTAGAAGCAATAAGATTAGGAATAAAGCTATTTAAGAAAAAGGTATGGTCTCTGGTGGCGGACAAGATGATGGAATTGCGAGTATAAGATGATTTGGACATGTGCAAAGGAGATGCATTGACGCCCGAGTAAGGAAGTGTGAGATGCTGGTTGTAAGGAGTATCCAAAAGGATAGAGGTAGGCCAAAACAATATTGTGAAAAGGTGATGGTGATTAAACATGACATGTCATAGTATCATATTACCAAGGACATGACTCTAGATAAGGAGTGAGGGTCGCGTATTAGGGTAGAAGGTTAGCAAGGTTGGATTGTCTTATCTACTCGTACCCTTATAGTTCTTGCCTTATGTTACATATATTTTTTTCAATTATCATATAACTATGCCTCGCCACCTCAAGATAGTGATAAAATTTACGTACACCCTTCTCTAGACCTTACTTGGTAAGATTTCACAAGATATGTCGTTGTTATTGTTGTCATCAATTAAACATTGCATCAAATATGTAGGAATTATTTTTCACAGGAATTTCTACAAAGATATTATTCATATTAGCAATAACTATCAATATTTTAATCTTTACAAAACATATACAATCTCTTCATGGAATTAGAAATTTTGGAGATCTACCCTTTTTATTTTGTTCAAATATATTTCCCTTGCTTCCTGTTTCTTCTATCCCACAAATCCTAGTGATGTTGTCTCTATCCCAACCTCAGTTCACAAAAGTTCTGCACATTCACCGTTGTTTGATGCTAGTGCTTCTTCAAGTGAGTTCTAACATTGTTTGATCACTACTAAAAATAATCAAAACATGTATCTTTGTGGCTGAACCATCAAATAATATGATGCAGTGGATAAAGTTGTTGTTCCCTCAACTAGAGGTCTTAGCCTCTTTGGTGAATGGTCTAATCAATCTCAAATTACAGTCTTAAAGACAATCAATCATCCATTGCATTGAGGAAAAATTTGAAATTGAGTTCCAAGTACAATGAGCCTTACAAGGTGCTTGCTAGAGTTGACAATGTAGCCTACAGGTCGAAACTTTCCCCTATTTTAAAGGTGTATCCAAATTTCCAAGGCTACAGTTCAGAAAAGTCTTGTTAGTAGGATAATCATTTGAAAATGTTGTATAACATCATATAGCTTAAAATTCTCTTTTTTCTTACACAACTAAACAAATGTGTCTTAAGTTATGGAGGAAACAAAATTAACAGCATAAAATTATTTATTCAAGATTTTATTCCAATAAAATACTTTCTCAACCCTTTAACTAATAAATTAATGTGTTTTAGAGTTTTCCCCAAATTAGCAAGTACTATAAAACTGAACAGTATCTGAATCCAAATAGCTGCCAAAAGGCCATTAGTATATGTTTAAGTTTCCATTTTCACTTGTTTCTTTCTCCATCATTAGGGGACACTTGCCTTACCCCTACAAAAACCAAATCTTGAAAATACTGGTCAGAATTGGGATCTTGGGTATCTCAAATATTGTTCTGGGGAAGTGTGGGAAAGAATCTTTTTTTATATATAAATTGTGTAGCTCACAGTTATCAACTCTGTCAATTGTTTGTATTTTACGCATTTTCTTCTACTGCTGCATTGTTCTATCTTCACTTGTTTATTGTTCGGCGTTTTTACTTCACTCTTTCTTGTTATGATTTTATTGGGATTGTTTTGCTCACCATTTGTTTGAAGAAATGCCTGAACGATGGTTTTGACCCAGTTTTCAAGCTCTCATAATTTCTGCTCTTTCTTGAGTTTACCTGCTACCCCTTGTAAATTTTTTGTCCTGAACCCAAGAAAAAGACTTCATTTCAGGGGAAAATTTGGGGGGTTTGAACTTGTTTTGGGTAAAGAAATGTGTGCTTTGAAGTTTCTTGAGCTAATTAGAAAGGGAAAAGAAGGGCATGGTGTGTGTTGTTGTTGCTGTGGAGAAGGGTCGCTAAGTGAAGCTGATAGGAAGTTGGAGGCGGAAATTTTAGCCTTCATGGAGAAATCTCAGAACCCAGTAGCATTTCCAACGAGGAAAGATTTGGAAAAAGCAGGAAGAGTTGATTTGATTGAGGCTATAAGGAGTAGGGGTGGGTGGTATTCGTTTGGTTGGGACTCGGAAGAGGAACCCACAGAGGCTGAGGAAATGGATTTTGATATTGAGGAGTTGCGAAGAAGAGTTGTGAAATATCAAGAAAGTGATTCTGGTTCTGATTTTTCATTTGGGGATTCTTCTCAGCCAGCTTCCTCCTCTGGTAGATCACTGTGAGGTTTCCTCCTTGCAAAATGTGCATTGTTTATCTATGGTTTACTATGTTTTGGTGACCACACCTTCTTGATTCTTGCATATTTGCTCCGCACAGTTGTCATGTTTTTCCTTTGATTACTGCTTTGATTTGCTTCAACCGAGGCTCTTTTGGCCCCATACCTCCATTTGTAGGATTTTACTGGGTATGTTGTTGTCATCATGTTTCATCTCTTTAGTCAATTAGTTTATCTTGGTTCTAGTGTGTCTTAAGGATTTTGCTATTAGTAAAAAATCTTTTACTTTGAGCCAAAAATAAATCTAATATGGCACATAAACGAAGAAGTATCGAGGAGGGGTGATTACACATGACATGATGTAGTTTTGGCTTATCAAGGGCATGACTTTAGATAAGCAGTTATAGAGAACACATACTAGGGTAGGAGGGTGGGTTAGTTAATTGAACGTTGTTCTTCTGAGTTTGGTTATTATTGTGGTTTTTTTAATTGATTATCGTTTATCTTGTTATGACTATTAGAATGATTTGTCAAGTTGTTTGTAGTATTTTGCCATGACTATCTTCATTTTCGTTATTTCTTTCTCTATACTACTTTGGACTTTTCTTTCTTGAGCCGAGGGTCAATCGAAAATAGTCTCTCTACCTCTAAGGCAATGGTAAGGTTTATGTATACCTTACCCTTTCTTGACCCTACTTTATAGGATTACACCGGGTATGTTGTTGAAAATTTGTGAAGTGTATTAGTATCTTAGTTTCCTGTGTCTTTGCAACAGAGAAGCTGTGGTTGAGGAAGATAGTGGGATTGAAGGGATTGAAGGGATATTGAACCGATTAGAGAAAGAGAGGATTTCATCTCTTGGAATTCATACGAGCAAATATGGATATGTTGTTAATCATTCAAGTAAGGATAACATTGATGACAGAAGTTCCGGAACCACTACTACAGGTAGGGTTTAACCTCCTCCCTCTCTTCTCTTTTTTAGTTTGACAGTGGGATGGCATCCTAGCACCAAACCTGTTAAAATATGTTTAGTTGACAATTAATCATCGAAGGCCTTTTTTTGCACCATATTATTGATAGCTTTAACGATAATTGAAACCTAATGCTTTCAGCTAATATGTTAGGCTGAAAATTTTTCAAGTTAGTGGTTTGCCTTTAAACTATTGGACCCTAAAACATCAGATTCCATTTGTGTTGCATTGTAAAAGACAGGACTGACCTGGGAAAAAATGGAAGCCTCACGACACGTAGCCCTAAGAAAGGTGGTTTAAGTGATTCAGGAGGTCAGCTTAACCACAAATACACGCCAGATATGTGGAGATCATGGAGCACTCAACGTGCATGCCCGGAAGGCACAGAGTTTGAAGGTATTCGCCTCCCTGAATCGAATCATATTCATAGTTTGTAGCCTCAATTTGACCCTTGCTATATACAGTTGGTGAGGTAGATTTTGATAAGAGACCAAATGGAGGTAAAACTGAAACTTCAAGAGATGATGTATTTACCATCAAAGAGAATAGTTATGAAGCTCCGGAAAGATGGACGTATAACAACCATAATGATATAAGGACGCGTCTTCAACATTTAGAGCTTGAGCTATCCTCAACACTTCTCTCCTTGAAATCCAAGAGCCAAGAGCTCAGTTCAAAGGAGGTAGAAATCTGTATCTCCTGTTTGTTCATGATTGCGTCTTTCTTTAGTCATGCATCGTAATGTTAATTTTCCGACTATGATATGCTTTTATGTTCTATATTGTATGTAGCATGGGGGACTTGACTAGCTGTGTTTGTTGCTGTAACGCAATTGTTCCACCCAAACCACCGATGTTGCTTACTTCTGTTAAATCAGTTTAAATCTGCTCAGTTCTTGTTCTACCTCTAGATATTTTCTTATGGGACTTCTTAGAACACATGGAATTCACTCCTGCCAAAGATGTTGCTTACTTCTGTTAAATCAGTTCTACATTTGAAGTTTTCTGTCTGTTGGTATCTTTGTGGGATGACGCTCTTATCACTGTTAAGAATACTTGTTTCCTCAGGATCTTGGAAGATCCCCTAGTGATTTGCAGAAGCTTTCTGATGCACGAGAGTTCCAGGAGAATGATTTCATAAATGCTCAGAAAAAATTGCGGTCCATACGTGCAAAACTTGCGATACTTGAGGGGAAATTGGCGTTAACATTGAAGTCTGTATCATTTCTCATTCCTTTGTTACTCATTTTATGCTATATACCTACCACTACTGAATCTTCACCACCCTACTCTTTCAGTGATGCAGAGAAGTTGTTGGCAAAGAAGCAGAAGAGGATTGATCGTGCTAACAAAGCTTTACAGTTTCTTTGTACCACTCAGATTGTTTGGCATAACTCTGCCTCGGAGGTTCTTCTAGCGGGCTCATTTGATGGATGGACAACTCAGGTTTGATCTTACTTCTATATATGTGATACGTAAATAGGAGGCAACATTTTACTGACAAATAGTTGGGAAGTACAAATGTGATGCATTTTTCTTTTGCGTTAAGACATCTATTTCTGTACAACTTAATTTGGAAGCAGGGAAATTAAAAGAACACTCCTATGGAGTAGTCAAAACCAAAAATTTTACTAAGGGCGTTCAGGATTTAATATATATGTATAAGAAGTAAAAATTGACCTATATACATTGTATAATTGTCTAATTAATGGTGTTCAACTGTCTGTCCTTGAGCCTATGCTCCTCCTAATTACTAAACAATATGTTTTACAAGAGCCAAATAGTATGTTTTTTTAATTAATTTTAAACCACTTTTGTCTCCTATATTGAAAACTCTGCAGTTTTATAAACCCCCTTTCACAAAACATAAAACAAAAAACAATTTTTGTGGTAATTGTTTCAATGGGCTTCTTGTCCTTGGTTAATAGGATGACATGTTTCATTGACTTGCAGAGGAAGATGGAGAAATCGCGTTCTGGTGTTTTTACTTTAAGCCTAAAGTTGTACCCAGGCAGCTATGAGGTGTGTTTAACCCTTGTAATGTAATGAACTTAATATACGATATTAGTAGTAGTTGGCATCATCTCATTCTCCTTGTTGTAGATCAAATTCATTGTTGATGGCGTATGGAAGGTTGATCCTTTGAGGCCCGTTGTTCACAGCAGTGGACATGAAAACAATCTTCTCATTGTCACGTAACAGCAAGTCGCAGAAAAGTTGCTCTAGGATGGATCATTAGCTGATCCTATGTGGTTAAGAAACCCGACTGAGTTGTTGTCTTGTAATTACTCCAAGCCGCAAATGTCGCTCAAGAATATGATTGATGATGTAATAGTAGGCTCCGTAGAAGAATTTTGTAGTTCCCTTCCATTCTTTGACACACACCACTGGTACAGAATCTGGTTCCCAGCATTGTAAAGTTAGCATCTGTCCCAAATATCTGAGTTGATTTGGATTATTCTTTGAAGGTGGTGACATTCCTTTGTGTATCATGTTTCCCCAACTATTTACTGCACATATTTAGCCGGCTTGTCGAGGGTCTATAGGAAACTACCTCTACCCCATATAGGTAGAGGTAAGTTTACGTACGACCTACCCTCACCAAACTCCACTTGAGCCCTAAGAAAGGTGGTTTAAGTAGTCTGCAGTAATTAGGTAGAGGTAAGTTTACGTACGACCTACCCTCACCAAACTCCACTTGTAGTTGTGGGATTACATTGGATATGTTATTGTAATAGGCCGTCTTATTGCTGGTTTTGAGAGATTGTACATAGCAAGGTATACAAGAATTGCCATTGCTGGCAACAAGGCAATTGATAAAGAAAATGCCTATACTTGTCTTGTGTTACACTTGATATCCTATGACCACACCAGGATTTACAGGGACTTCCCCTACATAAGCTGACATACCAATTTTGTCCTGCTTAAATACCCGAAAAAGACGAATGATACAGGATTGGGGTTGGTTATATGAATCCTCGATTAGTAAGACTGCTATAAAATAGCAAACAATTATTTTGATAACAAACATAACGAACCATTACAGTTCAAATCCTGAACATCGCTGTATTAGAAACTGGAATTCACAGTATAAGTCCTGATAACAAATGTAAAACCACTGCCACAATAAACTCTACTGACACATGGTTTCCTGGACGGTTTGTTGCATAAGCTTACAACATGAGGGCTAGTTTGATCATTTGTATCTCCTAAACCAAGCTGACCATGTTCACCCCAACCCCATGTCATTACTGATCCATCATCTGCTGAAAAGTTAAAAAATAGTACAGAAGTGAAGACGGATAAATATGCAATTAATGGGTTCTTACAATAAACTTTTGCATCAGATCCCCACCTGTTACCACGGCAGAGTGCTCAGCTCCTGCACCAATTTGGACCACCTTTGTGCTATTGAAGTCGAGGACTCTTTGCATGACACCTTCATCTTCTGTGCAAATGAGATAAAGTTGTGTTCAGCTTCAAGAGTGCAAATTGTGATTATCAATTTGATAACAAATCTATAAGACATTTAAGAGGGTGAGAACTGCAAGTTCGCGTCCAATAAATGAGGCTTGACATTGTATCTCGGATGGTTGACTTCCACTTAGCCAAATTATTTTTGGACTGTTTTACATTAGTTAGCAAGTGAGTTTAGTAGAATCAGCAAACATTTACCTACTCTTCTACTAGAATTTTGGGTCATCAACCGATATTCTTTCCTTTTCAGGTTAAGAAGTCTAATGTTTTTTCCTCTTCAAATATTTACTATGACACAGATAACCTCAACACTTATATTGGACTTCTGAATGTATCTGATATTCTTTCCATCATATATTTGGATAACTACTTTTCCCCTCCTTCAGTATCATGGCATTTGATAAAATACAGCAGTCAGTAATATTCTGTAGTTTGATGCCAATGCATTTAGCTGAAAAGCCACCAGAGTGCTGCTTCGCATGAGTACTTTTTGTTTCTCATATACGTTCATTACTTATAGAGGTCAAATTAATTGGGCAAAAGAACAACACCACACCCAGAGTAGTCCCATAAATGGGGTCTGGGGAAGACAGGATGTACGCAGACCTTACCACTACCTTAGTTGCTTAGAGAGGTCGTTACCAAAACAGATTAGAAAGCAAGGCACCAGGCAAAACAGGGATTTGCAAATGGATGGTCAGTATGACAATTCGTGACCACAGACACACATGATTTTATGATAAGTTTAGATACTTGTATCAAGTGTTTTCAGCATCATTTTCAACTTTCAACTTAATTAAGAGAGGTAGGTCTACTTTTTTCATGCAAGGATTCAATCAAGGTAAGAGTAAAAGCCATCCATTGTGAGAAATCTGTCCCGAAGCAAGAGAAAGAGACTTGAGCTTCATAAATTTTATGGAAGTTCACATGGAAAGATAACTGAAGATCATACCAGATATATGCTTCATCATGCCTGCTTTCTGAGCATAAGTAGGAACATTGTAATTGTACCTGCCAAGCATGTATACTTCCCCATCACCTATTAAAATGGTAAAGAGGACGTCTTTAAGTTTCTATATACCTTGTAATATTTCCTTCATGTATACTAACATTGGTCAAAATAAAGGTCTAAAGCCTAGCATACCAGTCAATACAAGAGCATGATTCCATCCTAAAGCGACTTGGCTGAAATATAAGTCTGCAGTAATCCGGTGAGGCCTATACACATCTGGGGCTCCAGTGAATGCTCTTCCCCATACATATAAATTCCCATTCCCTTAACAAAACATAAAATCTAAGCAAATATTTAACAGGTAAAAGCATTACCAACTTGATAAGATTATCATTCACTACCAACTTGATAAGATTATCATTCACTTATTGGGATGAAGCTATAAGCACCAAGCTATGTTGTTCGGGCTCTTCAAAAATGTCGATGGGTGTGTCCGATCCTCCAAAAACAGTGCTTTGTTTAATGATCCAACATGGATGTGGCAACATTCTTGAAGAGTCCAAGAAACATTGCCTCCAAGTAGCGGGTGCTGTGACTAGATAATGGTTGAGCCATCAATCATCAGTATTGGATTTTATAATGGAGTACTCAGAAGCTTACCGGATATTGCTGCACTATGATCTCCATTTGCAGTGATACTCCCGATTTTGACATTTTCAAAACCCAAAGTAACCTGAGGAGTGCTAACTGACTTCTGTTTGTCATCAGATATACCAAGTTGACCACGTTTTCCAGATCCAAATCCATATATGACATCCTCAGCATCACCTACACAAATTAAGTTAAGTGAAATCAGCTTCACCAAATTCAATATACGTGCTTATGTACAGACAAGTGCATGGATGAGCATTAGGGTAAAATTACTTGCCTCCACAATGATGGCTACGATCTTTACGAAAAACTCTAACCAACTTGTTTTTTCTGTCCTTACAAGGTGATAGGAAATCAGATATATAGAAATTATCAAGTAATGTACCTATTTCTTAGGAATATTATCTCTAACAATCAGTTATTTCCGCACCAGAAAGAACTTTTTCCAAGATTATTTGTAGCTTGTCAGTTTACAAGCTGCAATATGTTTCCTAAATTCATGCAAGGGCGCGGATCCAACATTTAAATTCTACAGGTTCAATTTTTAAGGTTCTTAGTATTAAACCCATTATACTTTTGAAGTCATGGGTTCATGTATAGTATTTGTTGTAATTTTAATGAACTTTTACACATAAACTTATGCTCCGCATCAGAAGTACTATATTCAGATGAACCATGTACCATAATGTTCGATCTGCCATTGAAATTGAATGTATATCAGATTGAATTTTAACAGCCGAGATCATTACGCATCAAACATCACCGACACAAAAAGACCACGAAGTACTGATATAACCCATTTAAAGTTTTTGCCAAAAACGGAAAGATAACGAATAATCTGTTCTTTGAATTGTGTTGTAAACTAAGCTGCACAAAATTCACTTAAGATATTTTTAAAGGCTTAGTGTATTTGTGGTATATAATGATACGATGATGCAGAACAGATGTTAAGGCTAGTCAGGAACTAGCTTTTGAAGAACTTCATTTTCCGTACAAAGAAACTATGGGCATACTCAAACTGATTCACCATGCAGTAACCCCTGGAGTTCTTATGTTAACACGTGTGATTGTTGTGACTAGTCACAACAATTCAATTGCATTTTCAAGCTCATGGCAATTACCCCTCGAAATTATAGCTGTATAGTGCTAGTGAAAGTTTAAGAGAATTTTAGAGAACTGTCAAACTATTATGGAAAACGACAAAACCATGAGTGTTTGACCAATTATATAAATGACAACAAATATAAAGCAAACAACATTCTCAGAAAGCAGCACTTCTGTTGATATAATTAGATTTAAGAAGTGCAATATTTGGCCTGTTTTACCTTTTATTAAGACAAGTGAATGGCGCATACCACAAGCAATTTGATCGACATGCTTACTCTCGAAGAGCAGCATTTGTACAGGAGAACATCTAGAGATATAATCTCCATGCCCAAGCTGACCAAATGAACCATCTCCACAAGTGAATACGTAACCAGTATCTGGTAATTGTTAAACATTTACACTCAAGGGCAAGTTAAAACAGGTATTCAACTGAACAAGATTCCTCCAGATACATACCACAATTATGCAAGTCAAATTGCAGCAAGAGAACATAAAACATTTCGGAATATAGTAAACCAAAAAGTTGTAGCAGGAGTTCATATCATCTTTTTTTCCCCTTTTAATGGTCACAGAAAATTTCATATCATCTGTTTCCCAAAAGCTTTCAGTTATCATCAGGAAAAGAACTTACGATTAACCTAGTGCATAAAGAGGTCCTCAAGAATGGTTTCTATCAAGAACATAAGAATTTCTGCTGTAGTCATCCCTAAGCGTCATGGAGTTCACTTTTAACTTGAGAAACCCAACAACAACAACAACATACCCAGTGCAATCCCATAAGTCGAACCTGGGAGGGTAGAGCATATGCAAAACTTACCCCTACCTCGTGGAGGTACAGAGACAGTTTTTGAAAGACCCTCAGCTCAAGTGCAGCAAATCAAGTAGTTGTGAAAAAAGGAAATACGGCAGAGGAGAAGACAAGTCAACTAATATGGAAACACAACTTAAATCTCATGAAACATAATTGAAATCTCAATGCATGAACTTTCAATTACAATATAATTAAATAAATATCAAAATACGACCAACTGGATAACTTGAAATAAAGTATTTCGGAACCAAAAATCAGATAGTATGAAACAATCCAATGTCACATTAGATTCATAGCTGAAGCAGAATGAATCAAACCTGAAACAAATCCTGAGTGATTCCATCCAGCAGAAGCATGTTTAATAAAGATTCCTTCCAAAGACTCTACTGACTTTGGGTGTAAGCAGTTAACCATCTCCCCATGGCCTAACTGACCAGAAGTACCCCTCCCCCATGTTAGCACTCTTCCACCTGCAAAACCCCAACAAACATGTATTTTAATTTGAAACGTAAAAATCTTTCTATTGAATCTAACACCAAAGATGATATCTTTACCAAATAAGCTTTTTTTTTTTCCGTTTCCGTTTCCCTTTCTGTGAAAATTCATCTAAACCCCATCAAGTATTTTCCTTTTTATTAAATTTTTGTAAGTCACAATTTTTCCATTGAAGCTCAACTCCAAATACTCTGACATCTTTACTGCAAAACCACATCAATGTTTTCATTTTTTCCTTCTTTAAGAAAAGTCTATATTTTTCCATTGAATTTGACTCTCACACCAAAAACGTCTCATCTTAACTGCTAGACACTATCAATTTCATTTTTCCTTCTTAAAAATAGTAAAATATCTTTTCATTGAATTTGATTCTCACATGGAAAAGGTGTCATCTTTACTGCAAAACCTTAAACCCCAAGAAATCATAGTAGCTCAATTAGTCGCCTATATGGACTTTCACCTTATTGGTGAGGGTTCGATTCTCCCCCATGTAATTCTTTCCCCATTTTCACTTCTCTTAACCCCACCTTCCCCCTATCCCTAAAAAGATAACTTAAGACCCCATCAAGTAAAAAACACATTAACACATAGATTAAATCTCACATGAAAAAGGTGTCAACTTTGCTGCAAAACCTTAAACCCCCGGAAATCGTAGTAGCTCAGTGAGTTGCCCGAACTTTCACCTTGTTGGTAAGTGTTCGATTCTAGACTAGTGATTCTTTCTCCATTTCCCTTTCTCCAACCCCCACCCACCCCCAAACCCCTAAAAGAAAACTTAAACCCCATCAATTAGATAACACATAAATACACAGATTGAATCTCACACAAAAAAAGGTGTCATCTTTACTGCAAAACCTTAAACCCCAGGAAATCTTAATTAGTTGCAACTTTGGGTTCAATTCTCCACCTTATAATTCTTTTGCCATTTCCCCTTCTCCTAACCCCAACCCCCACACAGAAAACTCAAACCCCATCACATAATTACACAGATTGAATCAGGGAAGAAAAAGTTGTCATCTTTACTGCAAAGCCATAAACCCCATCAAGAATGTAAATTAAGTTTTGAGAGTAGATTAAAAGAGCATACCATTTGTAAGGGCAATGACATGGGCTCCACCACAAGAGAGATGAGAAATAGGGCCAAAAGAAGAAAGAGAATGGATGAGTTGAGGTTTATGTTCATCTTGGAGTTTTCCTGTTCCTAATTGTCCCTCTGTTCCTGCTCCCCAACTCCATATTTCTTCTTCTATTTCTTTGCTTTTAACTCTTTCCATCACTTTGGAAATCTCACCAATCATGTACTTTTATCACCTTTGATTTTGCTGTAAATGAGATGATTATGATAAGCACAAAAGATGGTAGAAAATTATTTGAAGTGCCTAAGCTATGAAAAAGAAAAACAAAAAAAATTACTAACAAGTGGGTAAACTGACAAAACAAAAGGTCCACCAAAATTTTACTTTCTCCATATTTCATTTTGGAATTTCATTCAATATATTATTATTATTATTATTATTATTATTATTATTATTATTATTATTATTATTATTATTATTATTATTATTATTATTATTATTATTATTATTGCTACAAAATTAATAATTAATATTGAGATAATTATTTCTCTTATTGAGTGATATATTGAATTTTGAAATAATTATTTCTCTTATTGAGTGATATATTGAATTTTGAAATAATTTATTTTAAAATAAAATAGGTAAAATGATAAAAATATTTCTTTAAACGCTTTTTATATACTATTTTTTATATTCATGTATATTCACATTATTTTTAATATCATGTATACGTATAGTTATATTCACAATTTTCACTACTTTTTATGTTTTGTGATAATTTTGTTAGTATTCTAATTTATAAATTAAAATAAAATTTATTAAATAAGATTATATAATGATTTTTTTCTTTTAAATCTTATTTATGTACATTACATTAAATTTTGCCATAAGAATATTATGTTAAATTTCTTGTTTTGAATTTATATTATATTTTCGGTTCATTTATTTTTTTAATGTTTCACATTGCAATTCCTTTTTCTTAAGTTATACTTGATAAAATTTCTTTTTTTTTTTAAGAAAAATATTTTAATAATTTTATGACATTATATTTTGTAAAGGATAATGTATGTGTCAATTTCGTGAAACTTTGTCAAAGAATTTCTCAAGATCAATAAATACCATATGAAGGTCTTTCTTTCTTTCTCTATATTTTTTCACTAGTCTCTGAATAAGATAAATTGCTTCAGTAGTCGATTACACAGCATGAATCCAAATTGATTATTTGAAATAGACACTCTGCTTTTCAACTTCATTTCCACCATTCTCTCCCAAACCTTCGTAGTATGCCTCAACAACTTGGTATTCTTGTAATTATCACAATTTTAAATATCAACCTTATTTTGTATTCCTCTTCCTGACATTATAACACTTTTCAAAATAGAATTAAATAGCTTAGTCAACCACTCAATACCATCCTTGATAGTGATCTTCCAGAATTCCATCGGAATTGCATCAGGTCTAATTAATCTTTCTCTACTCATCGTATTAATAACACGTCTAACTTCCTCAAACTCTAAAATGTATGCACTAAAATATTTAATATAATAATAAATATAAAAATAAATTAAAACAACAAAATATAAAAGAAATAAAAGGAAGAAAATAATGCTAAAATATTTTATGTAATTACATTACATGATATAATAAATTATTTGATTTACCAGATATGTCTGTAGTTACGTCCTATTAAATCAAAATCTCAATCCGTCTTTCCAAACAGGTCCTTAATGTGATCTTTGAAGAGAGCTCTTTTGCAGCTGATCGACGGCAGTAGCACTCTTTTCCAGCGGTACTCCGACGGCAATGGTGGATCTGAGTTCCTTCTCCGATCAGAAATTTGATCCCAAAAAATGGATAAACTCAGCTTGTCAGTCACGACACCCACAGGATCCACTGGAAAAACACCTGATAAATCTGGAAATGAAGCTTCAGATGGTGTCCGAAGAGATCGCCGCATCCCTTGAGGAGCAAAGCGCCGCCGCGCTCCTCCGCGTCCCGCGCGCCACTCGGGATGTCATCCGCCTTCGTGACGATGCTCTCTCCCTTCGCTCCTCTCTCTCTGCCATCCTCCAAAAGCTTAAAAAGGTCCTTTCTTTTCACTACATTTACATTTTTTTTAAATGTATTGCTGCTGTAGTGAAGATGTGAAACATTTCAGTGATATCCTTTTCTTTTTTGGTGAATTTGTAACCCTGAGAATTTACAAGTATTATGAGGATGTAGTTCAGAGATGAAAGGAAAATGTGCTAAGTAAATCACACTGTTTTATGCTAGTTCAAATTGAGTAGGATCATATCTAATTAGGGGATTATGGCTATCATATTTACTAGCAGATTCAATTCAAGAACTTCGATAAAAGTGATCTAAACCCCTGATTGAATAATTAAAGACAATAGTTAGTATAGGACTAATTACTTTCTCCAATTAGTTCAAATAGGAACCATAGATATCAAGCACAAAACTAATCTTAACTCTTAAAGAAATCATTCTGGTGAGGTTTTAAGATAACTCCTAAGTAGCCAATACACAAAGGTGTAAAAAACGAATTCTCAATAATATTGATAATAATGTTGTTGTAAGAACTAACTAATCCAGTCCTATACACAGGGGAATTTTTGACCAACCCTATACCAAATAATACGGGATTCGAATTCTATTCTTATGGAAATAATACATGGTAAATAGTAAAACCTAACTAGGTAACTTTGAATTAGAGAACTCTTAAACATGTAAAATTAATATCACACTTCTTCCGAAAACTACCTAACCAAGTAAGGGAACGAGTCACAAATTTTTGCACCCAAATGCACATGGACTTGCATGTAAATCAATCCTTTGGGGCATGGAAATCTTCCCATGTCGTGCAAAGCATCCCACTCTAGGTAGAAATTTCAGCTCTCTTTTGTGCTTCTCCTAGACTCCATGATAGGGCTGCGTATTGGTTGGTTCGATTTGTTTTGGTTTTGAAGTTTATCGATTCAACTTAGCAATTATTATTTTGCAGACATACTAAAGTATTATAGAACTATTGAGATATCAATTTGTCAGTTATTAATTGTTATTGGTTTGATTGTCAAGATTTCACACACAAAAAAACAAATGAACCATGCACATGAGTTGATAGATTGCATCTTTGTTGAAGTAAACATTGACACCTTGTAGAATAATAGATAGTTTTAGACAATCAGAAATGAAAGTGTGAAACTAAATCCTAAGGACTCGTTTGGTATGATGAATAAATGGAGATGGTCTTGGGATAAATTCTTAGGAGTAGGGATTTTACTCCGTGCGTACTCAAAGGTCAGTGGCTAAGGGTTTTCCTTGTCATTAAAAAATAAAAATAAATTCTTAGTACCCCTTCACTTGTTTAGATGGTTGTTATGTATTGTTTCATAATGCATTGTATTATATTATGTAGTATTGTATTGTACTGTATTGTTTTAATGCATACAGTGTTTGTATAAATTGTATCATTCTTTGTCGTTACATAGTGTCACACAGTAATAATTTGAATAATTACTTACAAGAAATTGTAGGGTACGAGGTAGAACTATTATAAAAAGTTAGGATAAATGATATAATAGAATTACTAAATAATAATTAAAGACAAAATGAGAAGAAAATATTAAGAGAATGACGCGATCACACCAAATTGATTGTTATACAAGATGATTCTTTTCTTCGTTATTTAACAATGGATTTAATTGATATGAAAATATAGTTTAAGTATCAATCACAACAAATATTGTTTTTAAACTAACAATACAATTATAATACAAAGGGTAACAACCATCCAAACAATGTGTAATCCCTTGTTTGTTTACAAAGTTTGGGATAACTTATCCAAGATAAATAATTAGTAGTGGGATAAGTTATCATTGCCTCTGGGTGGAATAATAATCCTGGGATAACCCATCCCGAGATCAATGGTTAAAATGAATAAAATACCCACTCAAAACCCTTTTGATACATCAATTTTCACATCCTTTACACTTGGAGTAAATTTTTCTAAACAAATAACTTATTCTTAGAAATTATGTAATGCATAAAATTTTTAATACAACAAACTAAACGTTCATTTAGAAATAATACCTGGATAACTAATTAATGGCATAAATAATCCCAACATAATTAATTCCAGTATAACTAATCCATCATAACTTGCCTTCAAATAAATAACCCCTAAGTCAAGGATTTTAATGTAAATATAATTTATCAATTTACTACCGGGTTATGGGTTAACTCGATAAGAAAAAACTTCAAACTGTTAAGCACTGATATAAAAAAATCAAAACCGTTTTTGAAACCGCTAAATCAATAATCCATTACTGATAGCCAATGACATTTTCTCATTTTGGTTTTGAGTTGCCCTACTCCATGTTGCTCCTATTCCTCCTCCTCTTGGACTTAGTTGGACCATGAAATACGTGTACCACTTAGCCCCCTCCTATAATTCTTGGGTTCTTCTTCCATGATAAATATCTTCTTGATTTCCCATTGAAGCTTAGCAACCTTGTGTTGTATTCATCAACTTCCAGAGCTTCACTCTAAGTCCTTATGGAGATATGCCACCATGAATGCTGCCAAACTTTCTCTTATGTTTGCCTCGATGCATAACTACTTGAACTTTTTAGGGGCCATCTTCTATCTTATCTAATCTTGTATAACCACAGGTCGATCTTAGCACCCACATGTTTGTGACACTTGTGGATGATTTAGCACCTACATTCATTACCATGTATCATTGCCGATAGAGTAATTTATTGTCAGATTAAAGTTGCCATGTATCTTCTCTCTCCAATAATTATGGGTTTTACCAGAAAGAAGTGTGTGCGCTCTTTAGAATTTGTAATGAGGCTTCAATCTTCACAGAAATTAAAGCAATAACACGTTCCCTCTCTCACAACTTTGATTCCTTTGCAGGCTGAGGGAGCATCTGCTGAATCCGTAGCTACACTAGCAAAAGTTGATACTGTCAAGCGGAGAATGGAAGCTGCTCATGAGACATTGCAGGTAATACTTTTGTTGAAGTAACGTTTAACCTAAATCATAACTCCAGATAAAAACATTACCTGTATTTAAAGGCTACACTAGCAATTATTGCAGTTTCCTGCTAATTTCTGTTTTTATGACCTCTAAATACTTGAATTTTCTTGTTTGAAGGATGCTGCTGGTTTGACTCAATTAAGCTCAACAGTGGAGGAAGTATTTGCTAGTGGTGACCTTCCACGAGCTGCAGAAACTCTGGCTAATATGAGGCATTGCTTATCTGCCGTTGGAGAGGTGGGTTTCGACTTGCTTGTTTTTACATAACATGCCAATGTGTGTGATATGGGCAGTGAAATAGTTCTTGCTTTATTAAGTCTCCTTCAATTTTCAGGTTGCCGAATTTGCCAATATTAGAAGGCAACTTGAAGTTTTAGAAGATAGACTAGACTCGGTGGTCCAACCTCGACTAATAGATGCTCTAAGCAATCGAAAGGTGACTTTAGCTCTCTTTTTCTCCTTTGTAATCCTCTTCTAAAGGTTATATTTTATGTTTTCAAATGAATGCATATTTCCACCATGTACCAGTAAGGAAACTGTAAAAAACCTTTGTTTCTATTTCATAGGTTGATGTTGCCCAAGAAATGCGTGCGATTCTACTTAGAATTGGGAGATTCAAGTCATTAGAGCTGCACTACACCATGGTCCACCTCAAGTCAATAAAGCGGCTTTGGGAAGATTTTGACTTGAGGCAGCAGGCTAACAAAGTTGCAAATGAGAAAAGTGAAATAGACAGACTACCAAATTCTCAGGATTTTCAATCGTCCATGATGTCATTTTCAAGTTGGCTGACTAATTTCTATGATGAATTGTTACTTTATCTTGAACAGGAGTGGAAGTGGTACGAATAACTTTCTGCAACTTTTTCTTAGATAATTGTTACTTAGTGTTGCACCTAGGGCTTGGTTCAGTGGAAGGACACAATGTGAGACGTGAAAATGGCGCACACATCACAAGTTAGAATCCTGCCACCGACTAGTAGCCTGGAATTTAAGTGAAAGCAGGGTATAGGGGGAAGCTATATTCTCCGGAGTTTTGAATTATGGACCAACTAATATTTGGCCAGCTAACTCACTTGGGATTTTTGGTTATCAAAGAAGAAAGAACAAATCTACTTTGTTTTCCTCCTAGATATTGGAAGTCATATGCTCTCTTGCTTTCAGATTTTTTAATTTTGTCTTGATTGAGGTCATTGATTAAGCATGCTTATATGCTAACATCTAGATATCGGTTCTGATATGAGTACAGCTTAGGAATGAAAAAGATCACTATCAGAAGAATGAAATGGATACATCCCAAAAGGAGTTGATGGGTGGGTTTAAGCATGGGAGTAAGAACCTGGAGGTCCCAGGGTTGAAATGCTCCTATAAACTCGGTAAGAGTTATCTGCTCTACCATTGGTGGGTAGATTATCGACACTGATGTTTTCGGGCTATAGCAGGCTACCTGATCAATATGTGGAGGTGTAGAAAGAAAGAGTATGAAGTGGAAAAAAAAAACTGCTCAATCTTTCTGATTGTGCAAGACCTTAGAATACTTGAAATAAGTCCAGTGACATAACGTCTGAGGCTAACGTGGATGTGAGTCTTGATGCACATGCGATCCAAAAGGAAGAAAGTTTCAAGTATCTTAGGTATGTTATCCAAGGTATGAGGAGATTGATGATGATGTCACTCATCGTAGTTGTGTAGGATGGATGAAATAAAGGCTGACATTTAGAGGATTGTGTGATAAGAAACAACAACTACATACCAAGTGGAATCCCACATGTGTGGTCTGGGAGGGTAAAATGTAGGCAGACCTCACCATTATCTCATAGAGATAGAGATGTTGTTTCTGGAAAGCAAGTTATGTGATAAGAAGGTGTCACCAAAACTTAAAAGGCAAGTTCTACAAAGTGGTGGTTATACCAGCTATGTTGTATGGGGCGGAGTGTTGACCACTCAGTACTCTCATGTTTAGAAGATGAAAGTTGCGGAAATAAAGATGTTGCGGTGGATGTGTGGTCACTTAAGGAGAGATAGGATGAAAAATGAAGATATTTGAGACAAGATATGAGTGACTTCAGTGGAGGATAAGACGCGGGAAGTGCGACTGACATGGCTTGGGCATGTGAAGAGGAAATGCATCAATGCCCTAGTGTGGAGGTGTGAGATATTGGCTATGGATGGTGTGAGAAATATTGGAGAAAAATATTATTGAATTGTTTATTTACTTGTGTATTATCATTGCTATCTAAAGATCCTATTTATAGACACTACAACCTAATCCAAATCCAACTAGAAAACAATACTATTCCTATTCCAACTCTAAATAGGACTATGTAATCCTACCCCTCAAGCTGGTGCATACAAATCGTAAGCACCTAGCTTGTTACAAATATAATTAATATGAGGACCAGTGAGGGACTTGGTGAAGATATCTGCAAGCTGATCACTTGACTTTTCTGCACTCGAACGAACAACCACACTTTGTTTCTTGCTCTTCCACAACACCACATTACCTCCTACTAATACATAATATCCGGATGTAGACCGTCTATTAGAGGGTGATCCTGCCCAATCAACATCTGTATATCCCGTGATATGCTCATGTCCTCGATCTTCGAAGAGTAGTCCTTTTTTGGGCGCTGACTTTATATATCGTAGAATACGAACAACTGCATCCCAATGATTATCACAAGGGGAAGTCATAAATTGACTTAAAACACTCACAGGGAACGAAATTTCAGGTCTAATCATTGTGAGATAATTTAACTTTCCCATTAGTTGTTTATACCTTTCAGGGTTACTGAGTGGCTCCCCCTGTCTTGGAAGCAGTTTAACATTCGGATCCATAGGAGCGTCAGTGGGTCTACATCCCATCATCCCTGTCTCTTCAAGAATGTCTAAGGCATACTTGCGTTAAGAAATAACAATACCTGATTCAGACTGAGCAACCTCAATACCTAGAAAATACTTTAATTTGCCAAGGTCTTTAGTTTGGAAATGCTTAAAGAGATGTTGCTTCAAACTAGTAATACCATCTTCGTCATTGCCAGTGATAACAATATCATCGACATAAACAACCAAATAAATACATAAATTTGCTGCAGAATGCCGAAATTTGCCAAGGTCTTTAGTTTGGAAATGCTTAAAGAGATGTTGCTTCAAACTAGTAATACCATCTTCGTCATTGCCAGTGATAACAATATCATCGACATAAACAACCAAATAAATACATAAATTTGCTGTAGAATGCCGATAAAATACAGAGTGATCAGCTTCACTACGAGTCACGCCAAACTCTTGAATTACTGTGCTGAACTTTCCAAACCAGGCTCGAGGAGACTGTTTCAGACCATAGAGTGACTTACGCAATCGGCATACAAGTCTACCAGACTCCCCCTGAGCAACAAAAACCAGGTGGTTGCTCCATATAGACTTCTTCCGCAAGATCACCATGTAGAAAAACATTCTTAACATCCAACCGATAAAAAGGCCAATGACGAATAGCAGCCATAGATAGAAGAATACGAACAGATGCCATTTTAGCCACGGGAGCAAACGTATCACTAAAATCGAGCCCAAATATCTTGAGGATATCCTTTGGCAACAAAACAAGCCTCAAGTCGATCAACCTGACCATCAGGACCAACTTTTACTACATAAACCCAACGGCAACCAACAGTGGATTTACCTGCAGGAAGGGGGACAAGTTCCCAAGTACCACTCATATGTAAAGCAGACATCTCATCAACCATAGCCTGCCTCCACGCCGAATGAGAAAGTGCTTCACCTGTAGTCTTAGGAATGGAAATAGAGGACAAAGACGATACAAAAGCATAATAGGATGATGTGAGACGATGATAACTCAAGAAAGTATAATGTGGGTTAGCATTTCAAGTAGACCATATACCTTTTTTAAGTGCACTCGATTGACTAGGAGCAGACAAGTCCGCAGTAAGAGCAGCGTCTGGCGCACGACATGAATCATCTAGAACTGGTGCTGGACGTGGACGACGATGATAAGTCAAGAGAGGTGGAGGTTTGGTTAGAGGTGTCACTACAATTGGAGATTCCTCAAAAGTCGGTACAGGTAGGACCTGAGGTAGAGGTAATACCTCAGCGATATCAGGACAATCGGAGGATTTATAGTAAGGTTGAGTAAATAAGAATTTTCTTGATTTAC
>DF359517.1:40032-73232 GCA_000787875.1 Solanum virginianum
TGAAAATGTAGCACGAGTGTGTTTCCCAAGTTGACACGACTCACAATCTAATGAGGATAAACTAGACAAACTAGGCACCATCTTTTGCAGTTTAGATAAACTAGGATGTCCCAAACGTTTGTGAATTAGGTCTAGAGTATCTGTGACAGAGCGTGCTATGAAGGAATTTGAAGAGGTAAGATAGTAAAGGCCTTGTAATTCATGTCCTGTGCCAATCATTTGTCCCATACTGCGGTCCTGCATAAGGAAAAAATCATAAAAAAAATAAATGCCACAATGTAACTCCCGCGTCAAACGACTCAGATGCCAAATTAAAAGGAGAACCAGAAACATAAAGAACAGAATCTAAGGTGACAGAAGGTAAAGGTTGGGCTTTTCCAATCCTTTTTGGTTTTGTCTGGATTCCATTGGCCAAAGTAATAGCAGGAAGGGATTGTGAATAAACAATATCAGACAAAAGTGTTTTGTTACCAAAAATATGATCAGAAGCACCTGAATCCATAACTCATCATACTCGGCCTGAGCAATATGAACATTATTGGGTGATCGGTCAGGTGGAGCAACAGAAACATTAGTTTGAGCAATAGTTTGCTTAGTTGGTCGATTTCGAAGGGATTCCTTATATTCCTTTATAACAATAGGATCAAAACTGGGGGATGGACCATGCAAAGTATAACATATGTCACGAGCGTATCCAGCCTTGTGACAATAACTACACTTAGAGCGAGATCTTCCAGAACGACCTCCTCCTCGACGGTTCTCCATAGTAGATGTTCGTTTATCAATAGTTTGAGATGCAAGAATAGAGGAGTCAATGGTGGGTGACGAAACTACTTTAGTACTGCGCGGCACAGCAAGACGAAGTAAACGAGAGAATAATTCATCCATGGTAGGGATAGTAGGACTAGCTAAGATCTGGTCACACACAGAATCATGATTAGCAGGAAGTCCAACAAGTGTAAGAACTAAAAACAATGTCTGCCTGTGTTCTTGTTGTGTTGTGACGTTCGCAGTGACTGGCATCAACGTTTCAAATTCCTCCACGACTGCCGGCACTTGTCCCAAGTATGAAGACATATCAGATTCATGTTTCTTTAAGTTGGTCATTCGAGATACTACATCATAAAATCGAGATATGTCATTAGTATATAAAACACGAGCCTTTTCCCAAACTGAATAACATGTCTGGAATGGGCAAAACAAGGGCATCAACTTGGAATCAACAGAACGCCATAGAAGACTACACAATTGAGCATCAACCCTATCCCATTGTGCTTTGGTTGTTGCAGATTCCTTAGTAGCCTTTTTCTTTTCATCTATCACAGAAGCATTGGTTGTTAAGTGATCATGAACACCTTGACCTTTGCACCATAATTCAACCGAGAAAGCCCATGCTAAGTAGTTGGAACTACCCATTAATGGTTCTGAAGTGATCATAGGATTAACACTTCCTATTCCTGTACTTTTGGAGCCAAACATATCGATCCCAAAAGACATCTTTAGAATCAAACTGTTGTAGCCAAAAGAAAACTGGTCGGAAAAAAAAAATGCCCGGAAACATTGAACAGTCGCCAGAACCCTAATTCCGGCGATCGGATCTGGGAAAAAAGTCCATGGGTAGCCTCGGAATGGAGAGGCAACCCTGCTAGAAAAAGAATCGACAAAAAATATTGCCGGAAACAGCCACACGCGCCGGCGCGTGAAGCAAATCTCGCCGGAAAACTGCCACTTCCGGCGGCGCGTGAAGCTATGTTTTCCAGTGGGTCTGGCTGGGTTGTGGTCGCCCAGACTATCCGAGCCTAGTGATGATGTTGGTTTTCTCACAACACCCACAGAAACGAAGAAGACACCAACCAGCCACCGAAACAGTGACGCTACTTTTCTCTTTTTTTCTTCTTTCCTCACGAATGCTCTGATACCATGTGAGAAATATGAGGAAGAAGAATATTATTGAATTGTTTATTTACATGTATGTTTACATTACTACATAAAGACCCTATTTATAGACACTACAACCTAATCCAAATCCAACTAGGAAAGACCATACTATTCCTATTCCAATTCTAAATAGGACTATGTAATCCTATTCCTATTCTAACAGGTGTTTTAACTGGCGATATTATTTTGTCTTTACATGTAATGAAACTTCGTCCAGTAGTATTGAAAACATGTTTGAGAAGTATTGGGAGTGATCTCTTTTTGGAGTTTGTACTTTGCACTCTAGTTCACACATATATTTTTATTCTCCAAACCCCCTTTGTGCAAATCCTAAATCCACCACTGCCCGTATCGTACACCCATACCTGAGTCTGAGCAACTTAGGCCAAGAACATCACGTAACTACCTTAGAATTGTGAAGAAACGGGCATTACGATGCAGACATCTCTTGGTAAAAGGAAGAACAAAAGCCTCTTTTGTTTCCATATAGCTTCGTGTGTTTCATGCTATCCTGTTCTTCTTATAAGGCTTCAGCATTTTTCCATGTCTGCACTTCTAGGCTGTAGCCAATATGTGCTATCTAGCATAGGGGATGGGTACACTATGGATGCTTCAGTGTCAATGCTGTTAGAATCATCTAATCATCAGTTTTGTTCTCGAGCCTGCTCTTATGTTGGCTGCTAAATTTTGTGGTTTTCTGGAAAGGGTGCATACTGGGTGATGAGGTTGATGGTGTTCCTGGAATCCAGCACGTTGTTCCTGGTTTTGGTCGAAAGACAGCTCTGAAGCTTTTGAAAAAGCACGGCACACTGGAGAATTTGCTTAATGCAGCTGCAGTAAGATCAGTGGGGAAGCAGTATGCACAAGATGCCCTTATAAAGTATTCTGATTATTTGCGCAGAAATTATGAAGTTCTTTCTCTGAAGAGGTAACATTTTCATTTTTCTTTCGCTTATCAGTAATAGCAAAGGTGTTATTCAGCGCCTTTTTACACCTTTCTAGTTCTAATTGTTCTTCCATGGAATGCACTAAAAGGGATGTCAGTATCCATGTTGAGGAGCAATGGCTTAATGAGAGGGATGTGCGTAATGACTCATTAGTTTTATCCAACTTCATCACCTTGCTGAAAGATAGTCGGAATATTTATTCACAAAGCAGATCTCATTCCAATGGTTGAAATTGCCAGAAGAAAGCATTCTGTGAGTTCTCTTCTTTAACATGTTTGTTCCATTTTAAATTTTCAGCTTTGACGAAATGACATATGAAGTATCTTCTGGATAACAAAGACGGTAAAATGTCAATGGTGTAATGGAAGGTTTCTTAGCTTGTCCCCATTTTACAGTGCACGTTTATCTATCCGAACTTCCCAAAGAAGGCATTACTTAAGCCCATATAGCCCGCTTTTCTATAGAAAATCACAGATCAATCCAGAATAAATTTGCTTTGGTTTGAAATGACAATATAAGCAACAAAAAATTCTGTTCCCAACTTTTTTTTGAAGTGACAAGTGTTATTGATGTTAAAATCAGCACTAAGGAGGTGCTGTAGAAAGGTGAATATTTAAAAAAATTCTCAGAGTAGCAAAGGTTCACAGAACTGTTAAAGTGTTTCAGCGTTATTTGTTCGTTCTAATCTTACACCAAAAAGCTATCAACATAGTGTAATCTTGTTACTAGCTTTAGGTAGACGAGTTTAGTACTTCTCTTTATAATTTTTCATTTTTCCTGAACAACAGTCGGAACACTTGTATGATGTTGAGTGAGTACAATAAATTAACTAGAAAGGTCTTAGTTCAGTTTTAAGACATTCTAAAGATTCTTTTTGAAAAAGATGATGGACACCCTGAAAAGGAACAGAAAATGAAATCAATGCCATGTTATCAGATCCTCAGGTGCTTGGTGTTCTGGTCTATATGCCGTGCGTAAGTTGATGTAGGCTCCAAAAGCTGAAGGACGATGATCTTGATGCTTCATCAGAACTGTCAAACTAAACAAATAGAAGATTACAAAATTTTGCCAGAAGATTTGACCTGATGAACTGAATTCACAGTGAGTATAGACGAATACTTCTGTTTCATGTTCTAATGTTCATTTGTTCAATAAACATGATTCAGTTTTTTTCATGCATCAGGAAGAGTCATACAGTAGAAAACTTAAAGTATCGTTCTTCTTGGATGAACCACTAAAAGAAGAGACTTCTGAGGTCTAAAATGTACAAAAGTTTGAGTTTCCTTTAGTAGTGCCACTGTAAATATCCGAATTCACAGTAAGTTTTAGAGTGATACTTCTGTTTCATGTTCTAATGTTTGTCTGTTCAATAAGCATGAATTCAGTTTTCTTCATGTTCTAATGTTTGTCTGTTCAAATAATAAACATATTGCTATTATTTGATAGATGTATATAAGAGAAATGTCATTGTTAAATGCATCAAAGAAAAAGAAGAAACAAATGACATTGTGCCAGTCAACCAGGATGTCGTTAACCCTCTTCTCCAAAGAAATACAAGTTCTAGATGTTTCATAGCCATATCGTGTCACTGCCTTCATGGTGCCTCAATTACCATCATTTGCCATGTTGTTCTTCATACCTGTCCAATACTGGTCCAAAGACTTCAAACCAAATGGATCAGCCTTAAATTTCAGGTCTGTCCGTAGCAGAGGTGAATCTAGGAATTCAAGAATAGAGGTGCACCATTACTTTAAAAATAAGATCTAAAATTTTATACTCATGATAACTTGACGAGCAAAATATAATAACTTTCATTATCACAAAAATATCATTAGTTTACGATTGTACTCTATGAGACTTCATATTTTGAAAACGATCATAATAACATCATTACTTCAATTGCGAATATCTTACGCTCTATCTTACAAACTAAACAACCATTCAAGAATGCTTAACCAATGCTATTACGTAGATCATTTTTGATGAGCTTCATTGAGGAAAATGCTCTTCCACACTTGCAATAGCAACAAGCAAAATCAATGTTAGCTTTACAACTAAAAAGACGAGAGACCAAGTGTGATCCAATTTTATTTTTGCCATCACCATAGCAAGATCCTTAATCCCTTTCAAGTTGAGAAACTTGTCATCACAACCTCGAGCATAGGCAAGTAGGTTTTCAAGCTAATAATTGAGATTTCGAAGTTGGTTATCATTAAAATCACTTTTATAATATTCGGCTAACTTCATTATTCTGGTCTTATCAAAATTAGCAAATGAATCAACTCGATTCAAACTAGCCATACCAAGAAGCAAGTCACTAGTTACAACATGAAAACGGCTATTGAGCTCCTAAAGTTGCAAATCAATAACTGCATAAAACACTTCCACATGAAAGTAATGTAAATAGAAAACTTTGGACCTCTTACACTTCGACCTTGGATAGTCTTTAGTCATGTTAGGAATCAAAACATCAAGTTTACCACAAAATGAATAAACTTCATTCATCAAAGACTCTAAACCACTTTCTCTCATTGTTTGCAATCTTCACTTTGAAAGATTAAGCAACCCCATAGCATTGATGATATCTTGATCTTTCTTTTGTAGAGCTTTGTTCAATTCATTTGTAAGAAGCAACATCTTGAACATCAAATGCAACATAAAGATAAATTCAAGTTCTTGAATTTTATCTAAAAGGTTTCCTACTGCAAAGTTTATCAAGATCAAGTGGAGAATCTTCTTTCATATCGTTAAGCACGTTAGCAATTGAAGAAAATATAATCATGAAATTTTTCAAGGTCTTGAAATGGGATCCTCAACGAGTATCACCTAGTCATTGGAGGCCACGTTCTTGATTCAATCATTGCCTAGTAAGAATTTCTCCAGATTTAAGTAATTCTTCCAATTTCTCAATTTGGTGTTGTCGAAGTAAGTCCCCGCATTTAAAAGATGTTCCAATAATATTTAATACATTAGTAACAACATTAAAAATAAATTTCACATTCGGATGCTTTTTAGAAAGAGCCATAAGTGTCAATTGCAACCGATGGGCAAAATAGTGAATACAATATGCAGATAGAACATCTTGTAAAATCAAGGACTTTAGGCCATTTTTTTCTCCTTGCATATTACTAGCTCCATCATAACTTTGTTCACATAGTTTCAATAGACATAACGAATGCTCCAAAAGTAAAAAATAAATTACTTTTTGCAATAGTGTTGCGGATGTATCACTTACATGAACAATATCCAAAAAGCTTTTTATCAACTCTTTATTTTTGTTAACATATTGTAAGACTAGTGCCATTTGCTCTTTATATGAGATGTCTTTCGATTCATCCCCTAGTATTCCAAAATAATCACCATTCAAGTCTTTGATGATAGCTTTAATTGTTTCTTTAGCACAAGCATCCTCAATTTCTTTTTGAATTGTCGAACAAATCATCATCTCATTTTTTTGGATCATGTTGTAACATTACCTTTTCCACATTTGGGCCATGAGCTCCATGAAATTCCAAAACTTCAAGAACAAGACTTTGTAATCAGAATATTCACTCTCATCATGATCACGACATGATAATCCATTTCTTAGGAGAAATCTTACCACATTGATTGAGACATTTAAGTGAATTCAATAATCACTTTTTATTTTCTCAATTTGCTTGTGAACAGAAGATTGAATCGATTGAGATTAATTCGTAAAATCAAGCATTATATTCAAACATTTGTTATGAATACTATTTACCTCACCAACATGTAATCGAATTCTTTCCAAACCAAGGTTCCAACTTGTAAAATCATCTTGTGTAAATGATTTTCCACGTTGTCACGACTTCCAAATTCACTCTTGAACAAATAACAATGCAAGAAAAACAAAGCATCATCTTTTATACTATATTCCAACCAAACAGAATTTAAAGGTTTAAACCATTAAGGATTAAATAGATAATCTTTGGTCCTAAATGTTATTTTAGGATATACACGAAGTTCCAATTAATAAGACCCCATCATAATATAATGTTTCTTCATAACATCTCGAATATTAGAATCATATTAAAAAGTGGACTTTCTTTCTTTGGGATTCTATTTAAGAGATCCAACCCCAAGAATGCATGTTGGAACCACAAGAACTGATAGCCATCCATCCGGTCTTTCACATTTCTATGCTTAAGAAGTGTTTGAGAGATTCATCTTTGGTTGTGCCTGTTGAAAGCATTCGAGTGAAATTTTTGATCGTCAAGTTTGCAAGTTAAGAACTAAAGAGGTTGCATCTGTAAAAGTATTATGGAGAAGTCAATCCGTTGAAGTTGAAGAGGATATGAAGGCTAGATACCCTTACCTATTTGTGCCTCTTAATGATGAAATTGATGGTAGTGATTTATTTATATTCTCTGAGTCACTTTCCCATTATTTAGTTGAGTCCTTATCTCTCAGTTGATGCTCCTCTTGAATCTATGAGTATTTGAGTATGCATGTCTTTAATTGTATTCGTGCCTAATGATGATATTGGAAATAGTCTATCAATTCTGAATCTTGAGTTGAAGTTGATTATCTAGAGTATGAGTATTGGAGTGTCCGAGTATTTGAGTTTTTGATGGTGTTCATGCTTGATAGATCTTCTAGTTGCTTATCATTTGAGGACGAAAAATCCCAAGAGGGAGATATTGTGATACCTTATAACTCTATTCTTATATGTACCTATGTTTCAAGCCTCATTCTTATATGTGGGAAGGGATTCGGGTCATAAGAGACCTCTAGTACTTAGCTGAATTCAAAACTTTCCTATTAATTGAGTTTCTCGCGTTAGATTATACAAGGGTCAACTTTAAATGGTCATAACTCTTATTTCACAAATAATTAGGGACCTACCAAATGAAGGTCTTTGAATTAGCTTTCCAACGCCACTGATTTCGCCTCATTTGGAGTTCGGAGTCAAAAATTATGGCCGTTTTACTATAGACTGTGACAGTAGAATGTACTTATGGGCCATGGTTTGAGTTACAACCTGTTTGCTAAATCATGGGAAAAACTCTTGAAAATCCATTTTTGAGCCCCCAACTTGACAAACCTACCTATGGGTCGTAAGTTCTTTCAAGCCATTCCAAGACCCAAAATTTCCGGATATGTAAGGCTAACTAGAACATGGATTTTGTTCTTCCATGTGCCCATAATCAGAATTGTTAGAGTTGTGAAGGAATTGAGTCTTCCATGGATGTTTTTTGAAGGTTTTTCTTAAATCCTAATGTATTTCTATATAATTTTGCATGACTTACAGTTTTTATGAATTAAATACTTGAAATAGATGTTTTACTTTTCTACATGAACCCTAGAAAGAATTCTTGTTAGTTTTACACATTGCACTTAAATGGGCATGCATGAGTATAATTTGGGCTTAAAGAGTCTATAGAGTTCCTAAGTGCTTTGACCCCACTCTTGTTTTCTGAATACTGTGATGTTGGATTGATGGATGATAAAAGGTCTTTATGGGTCAATGAGCTACATCTTAAAAGAATGTTCCTAACCAAAGAGTAGATAATTGATGTGATGAATTGAGTTGATAAATGTCCAATGAGACTAGTTGAATGAGTTAACCATAGGGTTGGTGTCGTATAAGCATGTTGAGTCTTAGGAGGAGTATTAAGCACCGAATTGAGTAAGAGTAAGTCCAACTCGAACTCAATAACTATGTAGCCGACATGGAGAAGATTGAACCGTAAAATTGGATGTTTCCTATTGTCTCAAAAAGAGAAATTGATGTTACTGATTTTGGATTCAATGATAGGATGTCCTTTACCCTGTCAAGGTATTAGATGGATGTGGCAACAATATTGCTTTGTTGTATCATCATCGGCTCATAGGTGATGATTGTCGGTTAGAGAAACTCCCAAATAGGCCTTGATAGTACTCTGAGTGGATTAGATTAGATGGTACATGAGTGGTGATTGTCTAAATTGCATTCTTACTTTAGACTCTTGACTTGCTGATTGAGTTTCCTACTGCGTGAGTTGAGCTATTTGAGTTGATGTTATTCTATCTTTACATGTTTCATTCTTTATTTTACATACTCGTACATTCCACGTACTGACGTCCATTTGGGCATGTATCTTTTCATGATACAAGGACAGGTACTAGCGGTCATGTGAGAACCAGATCTTTATTTTACATACTCGTACATTCCACGTACTGACGTCCATTTGGGCATGTATCTTTTCATGATACAAGGACAGGTACTAGCGGTCATCAACAGATGCCCCGTTGAGGACCTATTTGCATTCAATTGATTGGTGAGCCCTCCTCTACTTTTGGAGGATATCATGTTCTAGCTTTGAGTTTAGACTTATTTTATTCTATTTTGATATAGCCATGGGTCTATCATTGGCACCACTTTATCTATGGATAAAGACTTCATAGACTGGACTATTGAGTTGTCATTGAATTATATTTTTGGCTAGTTTCTTTCATACTAGTCTTACTCAGTTTGATTGCTATATTTTTTGGCCTTTGGCCTTTGATTATCAAATCATTATTGCCTTTGATTATCAAATCATTATTGCCTTCGATTAAGTATTCTTGATCATTGATGTGTTTTATTGTTAGTTATGATTGAATGAATGTCATAAGGCCAAGTGGTCCACTTGGGGACTAGCAATAATCTCTGACTGCTGGCCACGCCAAGGGTACCCTCCCAGGACGTGACTACAACATGGACAAAGGACAACCCTCATAGACTCTTCTAGCAACAATAGACTCACCAATGGGGGTAGACACCTCAAAGGGTTCACATAATAATTTGGGACATACATGAAGCCTATATAAACAAATGGAGTAATGAAAGAGAGAGTGGTACCCGGATCCAATAAATCATACACATCATAATCATAAACTTTTAACATACCGAAAATAACATCGGATGCCTCATCCACCCCTTGCCTCCCTTGAAGAGCATAGAACCACTTTGTGACGTGAAGCACCTTCTTGTTGACCACCTTGTGCCCATTTATCTCTATGAGCACCATCTCCTTGAGGATAACCATCTTTTCCCTTGTTTTAGGCATAAGGACAATCAACAAGCTTGTGGCCTACTTTGTCATACCCATAGCAGGCATTAGAGTCTCTCAAGCATTTTCCAATATGATGCCTTCCACATTTTAGGTACCTTGGAAGAGTTATCCCACTATCTCCACCTTGAGCTTTAAGGTTGGCCACCCTATCATTGCCAAACCTTTGATTTGGAGCTTTTGTTGATCCTTAGCCTTGAAGTTTGTGACCTTGTTGGAAATGACCACCTCTAGCACCTTGAAATTCACCATCATAATGAGCCCTCTTGGACTTCTCGCTCTTTCTCTTCCTAGGCTTTTCTCCTTTAAGTTGCTTGGCATATGTTGTGAGCCGGGACAAGTCCATATCACAAACAAGCATAGTAGTGCTACATTCTTCATTGACCAAGTTGGATATCCCCAATCAAATTTGTTCCTTCTTGCCCAAGAGTCGGCACCAAGTGAGGAGCATATTTGGAGAACTTGTTGAATTTGAGGGAATACTCCCTCATACTCATAGAGCCTTGTTTGAAATTCATGAACTCTATCATCTGTGCATCCCTTAGTTCAATTGGAAAGAAACGGTTGAGGAAGGTGGCTTTGAATCCTTCCTATAAAATAGGCTTATCATTTTCCCTCTCCACCTTTCATTGAGCAAATTAAATTTGAGCAAGGCCTCTGAGTTGATCGGTCGCAAGTTTCATTTTCTCCTCCAAGCTCACCCCCATAATAGCAAGAATTTTGTACATCTCATCAATAAATTCATGGTGGTCTTCTTCCATTTTGGAGCCATGAAATTTCGGAGGGTTCATCCTTATGAAGTCTCTCATTCTTGAGGCCGGAGTAGGAGCATGAGAAGCTTGGACACCTTGGTTGGCTACGACCCTTGCCAACAAAGTAACTATATTATGATACTGAGCATGAATGATTCCAACCTCTTCTTGGGGTGCTTGTGGGGCCGGATCACCCTCGGCAGTAGGAGCTCTTTGTGCCATTTTTCTTGGTGGCATGATCTAGAAGCGCTAAAGGCAACCATAGAGAAAAAAATATTAAATTAAGTCCTAAAGCATGACATCGATTATCAAGGAGTGAATCATTTCCTAAAATGCCTCATAGCCTCCTATTCATAGTTGTGACACACTTCACAACCATGAACAAGACTCTACTCAACGCGGTGTGTTGAAATTTTGAGGATCATTTATAAACCTAGTGCTCTAATACCAAGCTTGTTGACCCAAGCCTAGGGCATAAGTGAGACACGGTGGATAGGGAACGAAGTGACCCCAAACAAGCCTCTAAGCATAAGTAAGCACATTCTTGGTAGTGGAATCATAAAACAAACATCAAATGGTTAAGTCTAAGGGAAGCGCAAAGCTATGGGGATAGAAAAGGAATAGGAATTTCCACCATCAAGTAGCAAGTAAATATAAAGGGGAGGGTAAGTAGGACTCAAGCTATGGGGATTGTCACGCCTCATTTTCGAAACGGTCAAAAATAGTTCGCAACATCATGAGGCTATGCTCTTTGATTTTTGAAAAAATATGTTTCGAGTCGCCACCTAATTTTAAGGAAAATATTAGGAAACCATTTTAAGAAAATGTAAATGTAGACTCTGTTTTAGTTTGTGAAACTAGTAAAAATTCTAGGTAAGAGTTTTGGTTACTTGAGGAAAAGGTGTTAGGCATCCCTCAGAGCCTATCAGAAGATAGTCCTTAAACCTAGCTTAGGAAAGTAACTCATGATGATTATTCATTTTGTTTATTTTGAATTTAGTGATAAGAAAATCTCATTAATTATAAAAAGAATAAAAATACAAGTTATATCATGTGTATGTCTATAATATTCATAGAAAGAAAAGAAACTTTAATAATAACATGTTTACTATATAATAAGATTGACAATTGAGTAATAAATGAATAAGCTATAGATATAAGAAAATTTAAAAAAATGTAGATGCTTGTTTAAAATCATACGGAATAGACAAGCATATAAAACTTATTGTGAACAATATGTTGAAATGTTGGGTATGAGAATTTTTTTACTTTATTTACAAAATGATTTAGACAAATAATAATAATAATAACAATGGATGAGGTGCAAAAGTAACCATATACGTAAATCGAGTAAAATTAATAAGAATAGATTTTAAATAAAATAAATGAATGAGTAAAATAATATAAACGATGCAAAAATTCGTGTAAAACTTGTGATCTTATATGTGTTTACTACAAAATAAGATATGTTTATGTACGTCGTTAGAATATATGAGAGTTCGTTATTTTATTTATGATAATAAAATAACTATACAGAGTAAAATAATAAGATGTAAAATTTTACATTTATAAGTAACTAACATTCATAAAAAGGATAATAATAATATGACTGGTGTAAAATAATATACCAAGTGTAGATAAAAATAAAAATATATACTTTATGTATGACAAAATATAAGGTCAATGTTATTACGATAAATAATTCATTCCTAAAGGTGATTATTTAAGCCTTTGAATAGTTTGGAGTATTTAAAAAAGTTACGATAAATTTTTATTAAAAAAAAACTTTGGCCTATTTAAAAAAAAAATAAATTTCAAGACTATAAACATCAACACTAGATTCGTTAGCAAATAATGCTAATTCGCAACATGATATTCAAACAACAAAAGAAAGTTAGCTAAGGTATCAAATATTCACATAAAGAAAATATTAATCGATTTGTCTGAAGGAAATGTAATCAAACGGTGACAGAGAAAGCCAAGAAACGTTGACTCCTAATTTACGAGACTCCAAGCATGGTGACGATCCTATTAGCTGCTGGCCCATACATTGGGCCAAAATGAGTTCCAAAAATAAAAACTCCATCTCCCAAGGTGTTCATGCAAATAAAGAGAAAAGAAGGATTCGTAAGGTGATTCAACTTTTCATGATGTAGAATAAAGTAAAATATAAAGTCAAGCAAATTATACAACAAATATATCATCTCGAATATGAGATATGCAAATGTCGAATAAGATGAAAACTTTGTGATGAGTGGTTTACTAACTAAAATAGTTCAATTGCATGTGCTACAAGATATATAAAATTAAAAAAAACTCATATATGCTGTCACGCCCGAGAGGGTACCCTAGACGTAACTGACATTCGGAGACTATTGCTAGCCCCCAAGTTAACCACCTAGTCTCATTGCATTCATTCAATCAACTCATATGCGGAAGATATAAAGAGAATAACAGACTATTAATGGCTATTACAATCACTATCATATAAAAGTACGAAAGAAATATCTCAATAGAAAAGAAATGGGAAATAGTCAATCCCGATATCAATAATTAACTTTCTATGTCTACGAAGCCTGGCCATGGCTACCACGACAATTCATGGCTACCATAGTCTAATAATATAAGTCAACATAAATAAAAAGATTAACATGTCCTCCGAAAGCAAAGGAGGACTCACCAAGTCTCTATCGGAAATTCATGAACCTCAACGATTAGGCTGCTGAAGTTCTCTGTCTACAGAATCTGCATCATAAAATGATGTAGCGCCAAAGGGTCGTTAGTACGTGGAATGTACTGTATGTAAAATGGGCTAAAGTAAATAATTCGCAATAACAATAGCTCCTCAATCACTTATCCTCAACTCGGAATAAAGGACAGGATTTTATCACCTTACTATCCATCAAGACATTATACAATCACATCAACGTTAGAGTACTATCAACAAGAAAACCTATTAGGGAGTTTCTATAACCGATAACCACCATCTATGAGCCCGGTAATGATACAATGAAGAGATGTCGCTGCCACATCCGTCCAGTACCTTGTTGGGGTACAGGACGAGTCTGTCGGGGACCCCAAAAGAAGTTTGTCAAGTCCTTTATGGGACAAAGGAAACATTTGCTTTCACGGTCCAATCCTCTCCTACGCTATCCATATAGTTAATGAGTATGAGTGGGACCCACTATTATCTATTTCGGTGCTAATACTCCTCTCAGGACTCAATATGCTTATAAGTCTATCAAGGTCAGACTGGTAATATAGCCAACCCCCCTCTCAGGTAGGGTCATCCTCTCATCTATCATTCTATCAACTCAAGAAATAAATTCTTCCTTTCAAACTCTTATCTAAAACTCATTTAAACCTCAAGGATATCATTTTCATCTATTTCAGCCATCACAACAGTCATCTCAAGACTCAGACTTCATCAATCATCAGATTCAAACAATCAAGGCTCCAGACATTACCCCTAAGTTCGTTCTTGCAATGTTAAACAAGAGAAAACATGCAATTTAGGTAAACAGTCATACAATAATGCATATAATCAGTAGATACAAGTATGATGATCATCAATTTGAGATAATATATGTAAATTAAAGATAATGTTTAAGAAGTAAAGATAATGTTCAAGAAATAAAAATAATGTTCAAGAAGTTCTTCAAGAATCACTAAAAATCGAATTTCAGTGAGGATGCGCGACAAAGCCGCGATGCGGAATATATATATAAAGATAATGTTCAAGAAATAAAAATAATGTTCAAGAAGTTCTTCAAGAATCACTACTCAAGACCCATCAACTAGCAATTTACAACTTAATCTACACATTGGGCCACATGGAAGAACAATTTCATGTTTTAGGTAGCCTTTGTATACCTGGAAAGTTGATATTACTATTGACGTTTGATGAATGCTTGCGTTCTTGGAGAAAATCCTCAATCTTGGTAGTTCTTTTAAAGTGAAAGAACTTGGAAAGACATGGGTTGAAAGAATTCTCTTTGATTCTTGAATTCTTGACTTAGACTCTTTAGAGTTCTTGATGAAGAACCATAGTTCTTGAAGAAAAAGAGTCAAGAAATCCTTTCTTGGGATTCTTGAATTCGTTTTCTTGAAACCCTAGGTTATGATTTAAAACCCTATTAGAGATTCATGAATAGATAAAGAAATTAGGGTTGGGTAAATTGGAATATATGAAGAATAACTTATCTTGAAAAGGAATCTTGAAAGCTAATCCTAACTTGATGACTTTCTTGATGATTCTTGAGCATTTATGTTTAGGAGTGAAGGGACAGAGTTTTGATTATGAAAACTGATGTTTTATGCATTTTGGGACCTTAAATAGACCCCCAAAAGTTTTAGGATAAAAGTACCCTCAAAATAAAAAACAAATGTCATTGATTATCTAGTAAGGGTCCACGTTTGGTCTGTCACGCTCTCCAGGTGTGGACCTTCGGACAACTCTGCACTCCTTCAGGAGCATACCTTCGGACAGCTCTGCACTCTTTCACTAAAATGGTCATAACGTTCTACTCCAAACTTTGATTAAGGCGAAATTGGATGCATTGGAAAACTAATTCAAATTCTTCGATTTGATATATTATGGGTCATCTAACTCATTATATTTAAGGAGATATAGCCATTTGAAGATGACCCTTCTATCGACTCATACGAAACTTTAGTTGCTAGAAATTCTGTGGACTTAACTTGATGTAAAAGATCTCTTATGATTCTAAATCATACCTAATATACTTTAAATACTTAGGAATTGATCCTAGCATGTGTATACAACCTACGAGTCATTGGTTCACCTATCTTTTATAAAACCTTACATTGAAACTCAAACACTAAGAAAATATTTAGCTTAACTTCGTACTAGAGGATTCGTATGACCTTAGATAATCTCCAATTCTATTTCCAAACTAAGAAATTCACTTTAACACCTATACTCAATTAGGAATCATCAATTAAAATTCTATATCATATGAAGGATGACTCGATCTTAGCTTAAAAAAATTTGGGTGTTACATTATCTCCCCTTTGGGATCATTCGTCTTCGAATGATGAGTAAGAATGGACATCAAGGCATGAATAACAATCAAAGCTCCTCTCAATTCTTACTCAATCAACTAAACTCTCGACTCCTTATCAATCTTAACAATTTCTATTCAGACTCAGGAATAACCACATCAACTCAGGAATAGACAACTCAATTTAAATCAAGAGTAAGGAAATTACCTCCAACATTCTCATCATCAGGCACGAATTGAACATCAAAACTTAATCAATTCGAATCATTTGAGCGCCTAAAAAATCATCATTTCAAACTAGGAATGAAGCCATAAACTCTAATAGGGAATGGGATCATTTATACATAAGACTCTAGGTACAACTCTCAAGCTTAGCACCTCATCTCAATTGTACTCCCTTTCATGACACTCTACTCCCTCAATTTAAGCTTATAGCTTTTACTCAAATTTCTATCTAACCACCTTCTCTTCTTCCATTCAAGCCTACTTCTAAGCTTCAAGGTGTTATTCACTAGATGATCATATTCCTACAAAGCTAATCCTCAATACTCAGCTCTAAACGTCCAGAGGCGCTTCCATTAAAAGATCACTAGTCCTCTTCACTACTTCACTACTTCACTACTCTTCCTCGACCCCTTATTACGAAGTCTCCACTAGTCTATCATCGATACTCGCATAATAACAACCACGAATTCAAGCCTATCACTCTAACCACTTCAATTATACCATAGAATTTTCAAACCTACTTAGCACTTCTACCTCTAACATTTAATGAGTTCTCACTCAGAATCATACCAACATACTCTTACTATCTAATACTCATCATAAGGTTTTATCTATCTCCTTCTTCCTATCTCTATCCCTACGGGACACAAGTTTAACACTAATATCATAATAAGGATACACTCATTCCTCCTTATCTAGCCCCACCCTCAGTCTACTATCATTAACATCACTATTTGAACCTGAAAGAACTCACCATCTTCCCCTTTGGCAAAAGCTCAAATTACTACCTCTCTATGCAAAATAAGTATAAATACCATCAACAACTCAAATAATCAGATACTCAAATATACATTCTCGAGGATAGACTTTGAACACAATATCTAGAGTTTAAACTTTATCTCCAACATCATTATTAGGCACGAATACTATCAAGGACTTGCATACTCAAGTACACAGAGGCTCAAAAGAAACATCAACTCTAAGATAGGAACTCAACTTCATTATCACAATTTCCTGAGTACTCATTCTCTCCCATCACCCATAGCTCGCTTACTATCGTCAATACTTCTATCAAGACTAGAAAGCTGGAATACTCAAAGAGCTTAGAATGAAAGATCATTAGCATGATTCAATCGAGAAATCTTATCTGAGAACATTTATAGATTACAATCTCTCTCATCTATCAAGACTCATTCTGAGTTCACAGAACTATACATAGTGTAAAACTCAGGTCATTTCTCCTTCAAGATTGGACTAGAAACTCTTGGATTTATGGAGTAAGATCAAGATTAATTAATGAATTCATCGCTTCTCATCCTTAAAACTCAACATAAATGGGAATCGACATGATATGTATAGGACTAGACCATGGGTACAACAATCACACTCCGAAGGGAATAGAGTATTACATCAACTGAAGGGTAAAGATTGTATGAGATGGAAAAAAGTTGATATCTCATCTTGATAAACCCATCACTATCAAAGACTCAATATCTACTATGGTTTACTACTTCGTCATCTCCCCCTTAGCTCTCAAGGTCTTCTCTCTGAATTTGGGAATCAATTTCCTTTGCTAGGCTATAAGCATATACCTTCACACGATCGAGGAATCACTATTCATAAGAATAGGCATCTTAAACTCTTCTATCAGACTATAGTCACATAAATAAATTAGCCACTAAGATTCTTTTCAATGATACCACTCTTAGCTTCCTCTTATCTCTATGAAAATCTCTCTCTATACTTACTACCCTTATTGGCGTACATAACCACTTCCCACACCGCTTACAATCTAACCTCTTCTTTTGCCTACTAATGCTCAACTTATGTGCTCTCATAAACTTATTTGTATAAGACATAGACTTAGACTATAATGGAAAAACCCTTCATCATCTATCCATATGCCCCAATTAACTTAGTTGCTCAGGATGACAAGGAATGCTTTCATCAGCCTACTCCACATTGATAACTCAAATGTACTATCTAGATTCTTATAGCAGTCATGGCTTAAAGTTTCACACATCTTTACACAATCATGGGTACACATCACAAGTCTCTTCTTACCTATTGAGCTATCCTCGTCTCGGTCATCTTACCTAAGGGTCTCTTGTACCCTGCCCATAGCATCATTTCCTCACAAGTCAATATCTTCTTCTCGAACATAAACTATGGCAATGAGTCTTTCGGGGATCCCAAAAGAAGACTGCCAAGTCACCTGTGGGACATAAGAAACATGTGCTTTCACGCTCCAATCCTCTCCTACACTGCCTATTAGAGTAGATCTTCAACTAAGGCTACCACTATCATTATGCTATCTATCTCTTAACAACACTCCGCAAAATTCCAAGCTTAGGGATTATTGCTACCATTTGCATCACACACTTCCCTCGTATTATACCAACCTATAACTACTAGGTAACAATTTAGGAATATAGACCTATTAAAGTCTCATTGCGAATACTTGATCCATATCCTCTCTTTATAACTCATGTACCATTTACCGATCTAGTACATCTCACCTTATTATCTAGCTAAGTTCATCACTGTATGAATCTCACGATACTCTTACATCGAAATCAAAGCCTAGTTTAGATCTATTACCTCAGAAGTACTCTATCTCCCCTATTTAACATCTATACTTCACCCTCGCTAAAAGAATATATAAATATATCAACATAGACCTCTTTCTAGTTTTGAGCATACTCTCACACATTCTGACACTAACTCTCTCTCTCTTTATACCTCATCGTGACAATCATGGGACACTCACCACTTTTCATCAATCCTATGGTAATCGACTCATCATCTTATTACTTACCTAATAGGTACATAACTCTAACTACAAGCCTCAATCAACCATCACTCTTACTATCTTGTCCCTTTCTTTCCATCTTCATCCTTCTAACTCTGTAATGATTTGATTCTAAGACTTTGAACACAATATCTAGAGTTTAAACTTTATCTCCAATATCATTATAGGCACGAATACTATCAAGGATTGATTCTACTCAGGGTTTATAAGACCTCACATCTCACTCTTAGGTGGTAACATTAATCTCTTTGGAGACATAAGTTTCTCTCTCATGGGTAATATCAGGAGCAAGTTTTGAAAAAGAAAGGGTCTGGGTACCTCTAGAGCTAACTCAAATGCATGATTCATATTAGTAATAACACACTCTTTCTAGTCAATCAACATAGCACACTAGTTGGTTTCACTAAATCCTGGTGCAGTCTCTCTACCATTCTAATTACTTTACCGCAGAGAATCTCATCTGTAAGAGTCTTAACATTTTTTTCTCTATCACCTCGTGGATGAGACATAGTCAAAAGGTTTAAAGCAGCGCACTAATCACAAGAGAGCTTTCGTAGAGTTTAACTATATCGCATGAATTTGGAATGAGAAAGAAGTGAGATAATTCATAATGTCCTATAGCCTCCTGCTTATGAAGTGTGGTCGACAACACACCCATAAATAAGACTCTACTAGATACAGCTTTATAGACTCCCTAGGACACTCAAACTTTGTGCTCTAATACCAAGTTTGTCACGCCCCAAGAGAGGACCCTAGACGTAACTGACACTCAGGGACTATTGCTATCCCCTAAGTGAACCACCTAGTCTCATTGCATTCATTCAATTAACTCATATGCGAAAGATATAAAGAGAATAATAGACTATCAGTGGGCTATCTCAATCACTATCATACAAAAGTACGAAAGAAGTATCTCAATTGAAAAGAAATGGGAAACAATTCATTTCGACATCAATAATCAACTTTCTATGTCTACGAAGCCTCTATAACTATCAACTAGGAAGGTACCATGAAAGGCCATAACTATCAAAGTTTAGTAAAATGAGTCAACATAAATGAAAAGATTAACATGTCCTCCGAAAGCAAGGGAGGACTCACCAAGTCTCTGTCAAAAATCTGTGAACCTCAACGATTAGGCTGCTGAAGTCCTCTGTCTACAGAATCTGCATCATAAAATGATATAACGCCAAAGGGGTGTTAGTACGTAGAATGTACTGTATGTAAAATGGGCTAAAGTAAACAATTTGCAATAAAAATTTCTCCTTAATCACTCATTCTCAACTCAGATACAATCACATCAATGTCAGAATACTATCAACAAGGAAACCTATCTGGGAGTTTCTATAACTGACAACCACTACTTATGAGCTCGGTGATGATACAGGGAAGAGATGTCGCTGCTACATTTGTCCGGTACCTTGTCGGGGTACAGGATGAGTCTTTCGGGGATCCCAAAAGAAGACTGCCAAGTCACCTGTGGGACATAAGAAACATGTGCTTTCACGCTCCAATCCTCTCCTACACTGGCCATATAATTAATAAGTATAATCGGGCCCTACTTTTATCTATTTCGGTGCTAACACTTCTCCCAGGACTCAATATGCTCATAAGTCTATCAAGGTCAGACTCTTTATACAACCAACCCCTCTCTCAAGCAGGGTCTTCCTCTCATCTATCATTCTATTAACTTAAGAAATAAATTCTTCCTTTCAAACTCATATTTTAAACTCATTTAACCCTCAAGGATATCATTTTCATCTATTTCATCCATCACAACACTCATCTCAAGACTCAAACTTCATCAATCATCATATTTGAACAATCAAGGCTCTAGACATTATACTTAAGTTTGTTCTTGCAGTGTTAAACAAGGGGAAACATGCCATTTAGGTAAATAATCATACAATAATGCATATAATCCATAGATATAAGTATGATGATTATCAATTTGAGATAATATATATAAATTAAAGATAACATTCAAGAAGTAGAGATAATGTTCAAGAAATAAAGATAATGTTCAAGATGTTCTTCAAGAATCACTACCCAAGACCCATCAACTAGTAATTTACAACTTAATCTACACATTGGGGTACATGGAAGAACAATTTTATGTTTTTGGGTAGTCTTTACATACCTGGAAAATTGATATTACCATCAAAGTTTAATGAATACTTAGTTTTTTGGATAAATTTCTCAATCTTAGTAGTTCTTTTAAAGTGAAAGAACTTGGAAGGACATGGGTGGAAAGAATTATCTTTGATTCTTGAATTCTTGATTTAGACTCTTTAGAGTTCTTGATGAAAAACCATAATTCTTGAAGAAGAAGAGTCTAAAAATCCTTTCTTGGGATTCTTGAATTCGTTTTCTTGAAACCCTAGGTTATGATTTAAAACTCTGTTAGAGTTTCATGAATTGATGAAGAAATTTGGGTTGGGTAGATTGAAGTTTATGAAGAATAACTTACCTTGAAGAGGAATATTAAAAGCTAATCCTAACTTGATGACATTTTTGATGATTCTTGAGCGTTTATGTTTAGGAGTGAAGGGAGAGGGTTTTGATTATGAAAACCAACATTTTATGCGTTTTGGAACCTTAAATAGACCCTCCAAGGTTTTAGCATAAAAGTACTTTCAAAATAAAAAGAAAAAAATGTCATTGCTTATCCAGTAAGGGTCCGCGTTTGGTCTGCGACGCGCTCTAGGCGCAGACTTTCGGACAACTCTGCTTTCCTTCACTAACATTTTCATAACTTTCTACTCCGAACTCTAATTAAGGAAAAATTGGATGCATTTGAAAGCTAATTCAACTATCTTCGATTTGATATATTATGGGTCACCTAACTCATTATACTTTATTAGATATTGGCATTTAAAGTTGACCCTTCTATTGACTCATACGAAACCTTAGTTGCTAAAAATTCTTGGACTTAACTTTTTGTGAAAGATCCCTTATGACTCTAAATCACACCTAATATATCTTAAAAACCTAGGAATTAATCGTAGCATGTATATACAACCTACGAGTCATTGGTTCACCTATCATTTATTAAACTTTATATTGAAACTCAAATGTTAAGTAAGTTTTTAGCTTAACTTCGTACTAAAGGGTTCGTATGACCTTAGATCATCTCCAATTCTATTTCCAAACTAAGAAATTGACTTTAACACCTATACTCAATTAGGAATCATCAATTAAAATCCTATATCATATGAAGGATGACTTGGCCTTAGCTTAAAAAAAATTTGGGTGTTACAGATGCGCATACAAAAGTTTTAGAACTCAAATTTTTAGGGATTAATTATAATGGAAAATAGATTTTAAAATTTATGTATAAAAATGTGTACATAATATAAACGATAATAGACAATTAGCTATTTAGAGAAAACATAACATGTTTACCCAGAACCTATCCAACTAAATCATTCAAAAGAATAAGGAAAGGTGATCAAGTGTAAAGAAAATATAACAGACTACTTGGGATAAAATTAGAGAAATAGATAGGAATTTGTGATCACATCATAAAAATAACCTATTTCAAACTAACAAACTATAGCTATTAGTATGCACAAGAGCCATGGGAAAACAGTAGGTAATTTGAAGAGGAGATTGGGCATTTAACCATATTCAACTGTAATTATTTATCCATATTCGCAGCTATATGAACTGCTATTCAAATAAAATACTAACTAATAATAGACATATGTATCCATTCATCCCATTATCCAAAACAAAACTGCACAAGACCACCTTGAAACTGAAACATTAATCAAGATAAATAAAGAGTAGCTGACTCAACCTTTAGATGAGCATGACTTTCGAAACAACTGTAACTTATGGCATGCTATGAATCAAGATTCTTAAAAACTATTATGACTATAATGTTAGTTTGGAATCAACCAATAACTGCGCTTCATTTTAAAATCAAAATAGTGTTCATCAAGGGAAGAATAAGGCTATGGTGACACAACGAGGCAAAAATAAATCAATTGATAGATCCATGCTTAACAATAGATAAAGATCTTAACATAGTTCAGAATGCTTCATATGTATCTGCATATACCGATTTGAATATAAGACACAAAGCATAGTCCAACAAATGAATTACGAATAGAACTTAAAACAGAGATGAGAAGAACCGATGCAAACTGCTATTAAACCTAATAGTAGACAGGGGACCTAAGAAACTAACATGAATTTCAGGCATATAGGCCTATGGCCAGTACAGATCTGGACAGATTCATGCCAATGTAAGAGTAAGGAAGCTTAAAGTTGAACAACTTGTAATTTGGAACATACAACAGTCTATGAGAAGATTTAGCCAAAAGGGGGGATTTTTAAAAGATTCCAAATAGATAAGTCTTTTTACTTACTAAATCAAATGACATCCTACTTATAAACTACATCACATAAATAAATCAGCTGCTACATTGCAAGTTAAACTAGTTTCAATCCTTTTAAAATCACTGGGAAGCAACTAAACATTAAAGTAAAGGGCCTAGCACATATATAAGAGTGAAGTAATTTATGACCATTTAAAACAACATAATGTCATGACTCAATAATTAACTGACTCCAATGATGCAGGGATACAAATTAGGAAGCAAAGTCTTACTCTCTTTGGCTAACAAGAACCTATCTGGAGTGATTTCGGTGTTGAATTCGAAGCGAGTCATGAAATCCTCAATCATTTCTTTCCAATCACGCCGTTTGTGAGGGTCCTGATGCGTATACCAAGTCAAGGCTTCTTAAGATAGACTTTGAATAAATATCTTCATCCTTAGCTTCTCATTTCTCGCCACACCTACTAACTTATCACAATACGCCCTTACATGTGCATGAGTGTTACCTTTCCCATCAAATAGTTCAAACTTCGGCGGCTTGTGCCTTACTGGCATATCAATGTTGGGATGGATGCACAAGTTATCATAATCTAGGTTCTCTGCTCCCCTAGTGACTTGCAAGCTTTTTAACGCCTTTCTTAGACCATGAAGTCGGACGTTTATTGACTGTGGCAATTCCACCCAGAAGGTAATGGGTTACTCCTACAGCACGTCCTCATAAGGAGTGGCAACGTATGCCCCGAGTATCTGCTGCATCGCGGGATAGGCAAACACCATGTGATCTTGAGTAGGATGGTCGAGAGCGGCCTTGACTGTTGATGAAGTAACTAGTGGTGCTTGTCCATGAATTAAAGTATGTTGGGTTTGCTTTGGTAGTTTCGATGAGTCGGTGGAAGGCATGTCAATTTTTGGAAAATAGACTGGTGTTTTGAAGGTTGGGAGAGTAGTAGCCGAAATCTTGGCCAAGTCTCATACTTGATGTAATTCCTCCCACAAGGCTTCTAATTCGTGCACCATAAGAGCCATTCTCTCGTCATTTGTTGCTGTATTTTGAGAACCTTAGGGGTTTTCTATGGGGATTATTATATTTGCAATGACATCAATTCTTCTCTGCTAGTCATCTTTCCTTTTGATTGGAGGTTGTATCATGAGTCAGCTTGTTTGTAAGTTGACACAAATCAACTTTCTAGTGGGATTAATAATAACCAATAAAAGAAAGAAAAGGAAAGGAAAACTATGTTAGTTTAGTAGATATTATAAAGAAAAGGAGAAAGATGTACAAAGCAAATATGTAACATATATATACGCCAAGTTGGTGACATTCAAGATACGTCCTAATATGGTGCCTCTTTTTGCTAGAGGTTAGGCTATATTGTAATTAATTTGATGATAAATGATCCAATTAAACACACTTCGGATTCAAAATAACATAACTTACATTGATTGAACTGTTTTAAGTCATACAACAAAGTTGTTGGGTAAGAAACTAGATAATGAAAGCGAGGGAAAGGGAGGATGGCATACAAAGGTGGGTTATGCGACCCTACAATGGAACATAACAAAGAACAAATGGATAAAACTATGGCCAAGATGGTTCATCATCATCGTCGAAGTCCTAATCATAGTACAACCCTGGGTAATACTCTAGAGGGCCTGAACTCGCCTTTGATCCTTCTATGTTGCCAAACCCTATGGAACCGTACTCGGAGTAGTCACCTCCTGCTACCAAGATAGGTCCATTCCTACGTGCCTGACTCAATCTTCTTCGGGCTCTTCTTCTGGATCTTTCTCTAGCCAGATCCTTTTCTGGGTCCTTACTCGGATTTTCTTCAGGGTCCTTATCTGGATCTTCTTTAATCCTTTAGATCAAATGATCTATAGATCCTGGAACTATTTGATTATACATAGGCATCGTTAGTTCCATATGAGGAAGCACCTCCTCTCTGATCCAAGTGGCCCATTGATCATCCATGAAGCCCCTGACTCCCTCTACACCAGGTTGAACCATGTGGCTCAGAGTGGTACACCAAGCATAGTATTCTGGCGTGCACCATCTTTTATCTCGCGTATTGATTGTAATTGTGTAGTCCTAATCCAATTGCAAGTTTTGTATGTGTGTGAAGAGACCGAAAAAGATCATCCTCATGTAGAACCATGCAAGACCATAGTGGCACATCTTGGACAACTCTGAACTGTCGCATGACCCACAGAGGTGCATACGGTTGGACGCCTCTTAATCCTACCAATTTAATGAAATATAGATGTTGGGTTTTGAGAGATGCCAACTCGGATACCAACTAAAACTTCTATTGAATGGAGTCCCCAGTGAGATTTATCAAAAATATCTACCATTCTTCTTCTCCGACTGGCGCATCCTAATATCAGAGATAGTCTTCATGGTTCTAAATCATGTTGCGAGCATCTACTGTATAGTCTATTTGTTGAGGGAGATGGTAAACATATTCGACTGCCCAAACCTGCAGCAATAAGTTGCATCCCTCAAAGAAGTCGTGCCTTCTCGTGCACACAAATAGTTATCGAAATACATTAGGAAGGACTATATGTACCAAGGAGCAGCCCCACGGTGCAGGAAATAGATCCACAACTACGAGGAGGATTTTGATGTCGATGTAATAGAGTCTCATTGGGAAGACTATTGCACCCAAAAGGCCAATATGAAGATCTTTGGTAGCGTGCTTATCCATTGCTTGCGGGTGCAAGCAAATTCCTCATGATACTCGTCGAAACTTTCAAGTCGGCCAAATCTCCTGAAAAGGTAATCTAGTTTAACTTTTCTGCCCTCTACGTGCCTCAGTGATGGAAACATCTTCAACCCCAAAAGTCTTTAAAATTCCCTCGCGCATATGGCTAATGGGCATATCAGTAACCTCCCTCCGATGGGTAGCAAGTGAGTGGCTAAATTCCTCCAGCGTAGGAGTGATTTCAAAATCCAAAAACTTGAAGGTCACTATGCTGGGGTCCCAAAACTCCATCAATAGGGTGAGTAGTATTTTATTTTCTCAAATCCTCATTAGCGATAGCAACCCTCCTAGATGTCTCCTCATCTTTGCTCCATGCGCTCTATGGATGTTCCGCCACCATTTTTGCAGGATCTCCAATGCGGCGGTGACCATCTTAATATATGAGAGGTTTTGGTGGATTTTCATCTAGAGGAAAAGAAAAGGGTATGATAAATATGTCTATTCCGAAGCCATCATATGTTTTAGTTTGGATCATTTACATCGATTTTCATAAAAATATATCGTCAGGTGTATGACCTTTGACAAAAAGGTAGCTTCTTAATTGTGAAGATGATGCCTTAGACCGTCTCTCCTAAGGTGTATGCAATATGACCTATTTCTAGAGTAAGAGTTTTCCCAAAACGTTTAAGAGCGGACTGAAGATTTGCGAGAAGGCACACTAAACTTATTGCACCAACCCTAAAGCTAAGAAATCCAAAAGAAATTTGGGGGAGCATGAAACACTCCCCGTATGAATCAGTGTATGTAAGTGTACGACCAAGAACTCGATAGAAAGTGAGAACGACAATGTAGAAAAATAGTAACAAATAGTGTTTTCAAATAAATAAGGAACGCAAGGTTGGATTTGACTTGCGGCCTTTCAATCAAAGCAATATATAAGATGAATAGTTAACTTACAAATAATCACGAATATCATTCCCAAGCTTAGTTTATAAAGGTTAAAACCTAAATTAGTAATCTTCAGCAGAGTCGCCACTCTGTCGTGCCCCATCTTCGAACCTATCGAAATAGTTCACAACGTCATGCAGCTATGCTATCTGGTTTTTGAAAAAAATATGTTTCGAGTCATCATCTAATTTTAGGGAAGATATTAGGAAACCTTTTTAAGAAAATGTAAATGTAGACTCTGTTTTAGTTTGCGAAACCAGTAAAAAGTCTAGGTAAGGATTTTGGTTATTCGAGGGGAAAGGTGTTAGGCATCCCTCAGAGCGTATCCGAAGATAGTCCTTAAACCTAACTTAGGAAAATAACTTATGATAATTATTCATTTTTTTTTATTTTGAATTTACTTATAAGAAAATCTCATTAATTATAAAAAGAACAAAAATACAAGGTATATCATGTGTATGTCTATAATATTCATAGAAAAAAAAGGAACTTTAATAATGACATGTTTACTATATAATAGGATTGACAATTAAGTAATAAATGAATGAGCTATAGATATAAGAAAGTTTAGAAAATTATAGATGCTTGTTTAAAATCATATGGAATAGATGAGCATATAAAACGTATTGTGAACAATATGTTGAAATGTTGGGTATGAGAAATGTTGGGCATGAGAAATTTTTACTTTATTTGCAAAATGATTTAGAAAAAAAAAATAACAACAATGGATGAGGTGCAAAACGTAACCATATACGTAATTCAAGTAAAATTAATAAGAATAAATTTTAAACAAAATAAATGAATGAGTAAAATAATATAAAGGATGCTAAAATTCGTGTAAAACTTGTGATCTTATATGTGTTTACTACAAAATAAGATATGTTTATGTACGTCGTTAGAATATATGAGAGTTCGTGATTTTATTTATGATGATAAAATAACTATACGTGGTAAAATGATAAGATGTAAAATTGTATATTTATAAGTAACTAACATTCGTAAAAAGGATAATAATATGATTGACGTAAAATAATATACCAAGTGTAGATAAAAATAAAAACATATACCTTATGTATGACGCATACATTTACATACCTTGTATATTTGAACCTGTTAAGAAAATTCTAAAATTTTGAAATATAATATTAGAAAAATTAACAAAATACTTGAGTCATATTTGATTTGAAATAATAATGCCTTATAAAGAAATTAACCAAGCAAAACTAAAATAGACCAAATATATATTATTTTTTAGAAAATCAACTAAAGGAGTTTAAATTAATCCAAATGGTAACATTATATTGTGTTTTAAGAAAATCAATTTAAAACCTCAAGTGGCCGAATAATTGGGATTCATTCTATAATTAGTTTTATAAAATATAAGGTCAATGTTATTACGATAAATAATTCATTCGTAAAGGTGATTATTTAAGCCTTTGAATAGTTTGGAATATTTAAAAAATTTACGATAAATTTTTATATAAAAAATAATTTGGCCTATTTCAAGAAAAAAATATATTTCAAGACTATAAACATCAACACTAGATTCATTAGCAAATAACGTTAGTTACAAAAGAAAGTTAGCTAAGGTATCAACATTCACATAAAGAAAATATTAATCGATTTGTATGAAGGAAATGTAATCAAACGGTGACGGAGAAAGCCAAGAACCGTTGACTCCTAATTTACGAGACTCCAAGCGTGGTAACGATCCTAATAGTTGCTGGCCCATACATTGGGCCAAAATGAGTTCCAAAAATAGAAATTCCAGCTCCAAAGGTGTTCATGCAAATAAAGAGAAAAGAAGGATCAGTAAGGTGATTCAACTTTTCATGATATTGAATAAAGTAAAATATAAAGTCAAGCAAAATTATACAACAAATATATCATCTCGAATATGAGATATGCAAATGTCGAATAAGATACACACTTTATGATGAGTGATTTTTTACTAACCAAAATAGTTCAATCGCATGTGCTACAAGATATATAAAATTAAACAAAAAACTCATACATGCGCATACAAAAGTTTTAGAACTCACAATTTTTAGGGATTAATTATAATGGAAAATAGATTTAAATTTATGTATAAAAATGTGTACATAATCTAAACAATAATAAACAATTAGCAGTTTAGAGAAAACATAACATGTTTACCCAGAACCTATCCAACTAAATCATTCAAAAGAATAAGGAAAGGTGATCAAGTGTAAAGAAAATATAACAGACCACCTAGGATAAAATTAGAGAAACAAATAGGAATTTATGATCACATCACGATCATAAAAGAAAACAAAAATCAAACTATTACAAACTATAACTATTAGCAAGCACAAGAGCCATGGGAAAACAGTAGGTAATTTAAAGAGGAGATTGGGCATTTAACCATATTCAACTATAATTATTCATCCATATTCACAGCTATACGAACTGCTATTAAAATAAAAGACTAACTAATAATAGACATATGTATCCATTCATCCCATTATCCAAACAAAATTGCATAAGATCATCTTGAAACTGAAACATTAATCAAGATGAATAAAGAGTAGCTGACCCAACCTTTAGATGAGCGTGACTTTCAAAACAACTGTAATTTATGACATGCTATACGTTAGTTTGGAATCGGCCAATAACTGAGCTTGATTTTAAAATCAAAACAGTGCTCATCAAGCGAAGAATAAGGCTATGGTGACACAATAAGGCAAGAATCAGTCAATTGATAGATCCACGCTTAACAATAGATAAAGAGCTTAACATGGTTCAGAATGCTTCATATGTATCTGCATATACCGATTTGAATATGAGACACAAAGCACAACCCAACAAACTAATTATGAGTAGAACTTAAAACAGAGACGAGAAGAACCGATGCAAGCTGCTATTAAACCTAACAGTAGACAGAGGACCCAAGAAACTAATGCGAACTTCAGGCATATAGGCATATGGTCAGAACAGATCTGGACATATTCATGCCAATGTAAGAGTTAGGCAAACTTAAAGTTGAACCGCTTATAATTTGGAACATATAGCAGTCTATGAGGAGATTTAGCCAAAAAAGGGATTTTTAAAAGATTCCAAATAGACAAGTCTTTTACTTACTAAATCAAATGACATCCTACTTATGAACTACATCACATAAACAAATTAGCTGCTACATTACAAGTTAAACTAATTTCAATCCTTTTAAAACCGTTGGGAAGCAACTAAATTAAAGTAAAGGGCCTAGTACATACATAATAATGAAGTAATTAATGACCATTTAAAACAACATAATGTCGCGACTCAATAAATAATTGACTCCAGAGATGCAGGGATGCAAATCAAGAAGCAAAGTCTTACTCTCTTCACTTACAAATGGTTCTTAACGCAATAAAGGCATAGCAGTGCATATTAGAGTAAAGATGGGCCATGATTTTGTCATAACTTAAAAGAACGAATATGACATACTTAACTGGGAAATGTAACTTCTTAGTTTTAACAATGTGAAACAACATTACAAAAAGAATACAGATGAACTCGACCATATTTGATGAAACTTAATATACTTGCATGACAAAACATTTAGCCTTTAGCTGGTAACTTCAAATAAACTCAAAACTTCAAAGCAAAATCAAGAAGATAAATTACATGGTTAAGTATTCAAGTAAAACCAAAGATTCCAGGAAGGGAAGGAAATGGATAAGCTTAAACAAATCATGATAAATCAGTAAAAGACTCAATAGGAGTGAGTTTGGAAAAATAGAACTAACATCAAACAAGGTATAATGAACTAGAATCTGAACCTTCACAACATGCATTTTGAGGAACAAAATCATTTCAACTCTAACCTGATTCTTTGCAAGTTAACAGTGAACAAAGAAGACATTGACAGTAAACTTTACCAAACATAGTAACTTCAAAATGTATCAACTTAAGCATCATTATTCAAACAATTAATAGCAACCCATAACTACAACAACACACACATCATCTACGGAGACAAAGAGGCTTGGATGATGGTATTTTCTTTTATGAAGCAGCAAATGAGGACTTCAACGTCAAGTACGAACTCTTTTCTGAACTCAAACTCAACTACTGGGACCGAAGGAAAGAGAGATGAAATAGTTCTTGAATTGCTAGCAAGTGATTTCTACGATGATTTTCATCTTCTTAACTCTGTGCCTCTTCTCTGTTCTTCTAATTATTTCTCTTGTTTCTTGGTATTTTTTGGTGTCTTTGATCAGTTCTTCATGGCTCTATTTATAAGAGAAATTCGAATTTGAAACTCCATAAATCAACGAGGACTATTTTGCCGACCATGGTACAAGAATCTTCAAGCAAATTGCCTTTTCAGGCTAGAGATTTGGAAGGTTGCTCCACCCTTGCCTTTGTCCCCCGAATATCTCGATGTGACTATGGTTAAAAGGGAGAAAAGTTTTGAGAATCTTGCTAGGGACGGTAGAGAGGGCAACAAGGATGACATAGGGTAGCATGATGACTGCCATTTTAGTGGTGAGGAGAGGAAGGGAAGAAGATGAGGGGGCTAGGTTAGAGTTTTTTGGGGAAACTGGAATGGATTGGTTGATTTGGGGAAGAGGAAAAGAACGTTGAAAGTTGTCTTCTTCTAAAAAGGGTGATTTTCATGGGGAAGGGAGAAAAGGAGAATGGAGGAGACGATGGACTATTCTGCGTATTGGGAAAACAAGATCTAATTCTGAGCCATTCAATCGTTTGAAAGAACGAAATATATATATATATATATATATATATATATATATATATATATATAAAAGATTGAATCAATTAGAATCATTGGATTGAATTGAAGGGTAAGGATTTGATCTAAAGAAGCACAATCCTTATGCTTCCTACATGGCGCACGCGGATTGACTGATTTTGAGGGGTTTGGATTACCAAGTTTTTTGCCCAAATAGTCTATTTAAAATATGATCAAATTATTTATTAAATAGCCATAGTTCAACAAAATAAAATAGTTATTTTGCAAGATTAAGTTATTTGACAAAAATTAATCATTCTAAAATAAAATTAGCGTGGACTAATAATAAAATTAATTGGTTAAACTTCTTTCTATGAAAATATTACTTGTAACAACGAGGAATTACATTTAATCAAGAATTGATTTAACACTTAAAACATATTTGTTTGTCATAAATTTTTCAAAAATGCTAAAGGAAGTAGTATTTTTTTTTATATTTATCTTTGTAAGAAATGATATCCATAAAATAATTTGTCAAATAAAAAAATTATTAAAATAATAGTAATAACGAAAATAGTAATAATAGCAATATTATAATAATTACAATAGTAGTAATAGTAAAATATTTCATAAAAATATTATTTTATTTTTGTAAAGAAAAAATTCTTTTTTTTTATGAATGCTTAGCTAATTTAATATGGAGAACCAAAATTGGGTGTCAACAGGGATAATAGAGGCTTAGGAAATCCATCACATGCCATCAATATTTAACAACACATACAAGGGATAGGGACTAAAGGAAGTTTTCATAATTACATAAGCATCATAGGAGTCAAGCTCATCACATATTATCACGACCTAACCTATGGGCAGTGACTGGTACCCGATTGGGGCACCCGAACCACGTTTTCAAACCAAACTCAAACAATAATTACTATTTATTTATAAAAATTTCGGCAGAGTTTCCTCTATTTTATTGACTAGCCACCTGCAAATAGAAGATTCCCAATAACAGTTCAAGCATATAAGCAGACATACTAATATATGCGGGCCGACAAGGTCGCTGCTGCGGTTAAACCGCCCAACAAACACAACACATGTACATAGTATCCAGACTGACGGTATGTCCCATATATTCAGCATATATATACATAATATACAGACTCTTTAGCATGACCCATACTCACCTGATGTCCACAGACCTCTAATACAAACATACAGAATCATAAGACGGGACAGGGCCCCCGTCATACCCAGAAACAGAAATAATACAAAGTACTGAAATAGCAATTATACCAAAAATAGCTCCAAAGCAATGGAGCTCTTCAAACTGCAACCGGAGTCCTAAGCTGGTGGCCCGCTACTCTGTGCGTCGGAACCTACGGGCATGAGACGCAGCCCCCAAAGGAAGGGGGTCAGTACGAAATACGTACCGAATATGTAAAGCGGAAAGCACAACGTAATAAGTGTAATAATCAACGGAAGTACCGGAATCAAACTCATATGCAATATCAAACAAACTGTCTTTTTTTGGAAGTTTTCAAATGTGTCAAATGGATGCATATTGGACAGGAACGATGGCAACCTCCATACTCGCGCCATACCACAGCATCACACCAGAAAGTTCAAATCCCAAAACTCTCCAACATACAGATCACATAGTTAGGATGTGTGAGCCGACATCCCGGTGGTCACAGATCCTATAATAAATATGGCTTAGAGCCACCAAACACAGTCACATACAATTTAAATTCA
>DF359516.1:8599-24201 GCA_000787875.1 Solanum virginianum
TCAGAACTCCAGTCCTCAATTCATAGCTCGACTAAATAAATATGCAAGTTTGAAGATTAAAATCATGCTTAGAAAATACACAAAATGTTTTTATGTAATCTAATTTATAACATTTTATGCTCAATCAGGTGTTTCTTAGGAGTTTCTCTTACCTGACATCCAATCCTACCACTTAGCTATGTATTGATCTAAGTCCTTCATTTGATCACAAGTCTTAAGTTCCGCCCCATGTCATTACATATGTCATGTTTCATTAATGATGCGATTTATTTGAAATGATGTTTAAGTGCATTGTTACATCTCTATGTAGGCTGAAAGTGTCATATTTATGTCTCTCATATACGTTTCTTTGACATTTGGGACGAATGTTCCCAAGGGGGAGATATTAAAACGACCCCAAATGAAAAAGTACCTGAAAATGTTCCTCAGCAGTGCCCAAAATCATAATTTTCATATATATCAAAATTCATGCGTAATATTAAAAATTTGACTTCATATTTTTGTTCAGGGGGTCAAAATTATGGGGAAAAAGGGTCTAACCCCGAGTTTAAAGCAACCGAATCAAAATTCAAAATTCTCAAATGTCGATTTCTAGAGAGCTATTCGCACCCCTGGCATGACAGGTGTGCAGATGAAGAAAATGGACTTTCGCGTCCTGTCCGGTATGCGAACATGCATGTTTTTCTGCCCAGTTATTTTCTTGCGGCCCAAGACTTTGAAGTCTTGGGCCTAAGTGTCCCCAAATGTAAAAATACCCATACTTAACAATTTTTTACCCTCATATCATTCTAAACATTCGCCAATACTCACTCAAACACTTAGCCAAATTTTTTCACTCCTAAATTCAAGTCTCAAACCCTCATCCGGAACTAAGGATTTCCTTTAAGGTTCCTCTTCAAGCTTCAAGTATCCACCTCCAATCTTCACCAAGTTCATCTCCAAGCTACAGTATGTAGGTTTCTTTCATGGTTTCCTCTTCAAGTCTCCATTTTTAATCTTCATCAAGAGTTCCTCCAAAGCTAAGGTATGTGGGTTTCTTTCATGGGTACCTTTCCCCCCATGATACCCAAGCTTCCTTTTACACTAATTTGCATGATTTAAAGTTGATTTAAAATTGAGTCTATCTTATTATAAAATTCACTGTACACTATGTTGAAGCTCATGAAATTATGACTGTTTTACTATGTTTTGAGTTATGAAACCAAGGTCTATTGTAAGATTTGGTGAAGGATTTTGATGTAAATTGCTTAAGGGTGTTACTAAGTATCTATTGAAGGTGTTACACTGAATTTTCTAGCATGATTTCACTCTTGAATTGCATGTTACACTAGTACTACACACCCTCTAAGTGTTTGATTAAATGTCCGTGTATGGTTTCTTGAGGAATTGAAGGTCCAATGCATGTCTTATGAGTTGAATGACTATATGATGATGGCATGACAATGATATGATGAAATGAATGCACGTATATGGTGCTCTCTATGTAGTGTTGGAATGTGACCATTTCGTACTCGAGGGTTGTACGCCGGGTAACCTTGTTGGGGGTTTGTACCCATCAGCCTATCGGGGGGTTTCTACTTTAGCACCAAGGGTGGTAGGATGCGACGATCCACCAACCTTGTTGGGGGTTTGTTCCTATCAACCTATCGGGCGGTTTGTACTCTGGCACCAAGGGTGGTAGGATGCGATGATCCACCAACCTATTGATGAGGTTTGTACCTCAATCACCAAGGGTGGTAGGGTGTGACGATCCACCAATAGTTAATGATTCTTTTAACACATATGTTATATTATATGTAAGCATGTTTTACTTAAACATTAATCATACATGCCATATTGCTACTATGTTATCTATTGTTTGTCTCTATGCATTTTGATTAAGATGTCTTTCTATTGTTGCATTCCATCCTACATACTTAGTACACTCAAAAGTACTAACACATACTCTATATCTACATGATGTGACCATGTAGGAACTGGTGCTCAAGTTGATCATCCTCCTCCTCCACGTGGCTAGTCCGATACTACCCAAGCTAGTTGGCGAGTCCTCTACTTCGTAGACTTAAGTTTCTCATTATTATGTATTGAGACATTCTTCTTTATTGTTTACTTTAGCTATGAGGGTGAGCCTAGTTTCTTTGTCTTGGCCCCCGCTCTATCTATGTAGTAGAGGTGTTGTTGGACATGCTATGTATCTATGCTATGAGCTTTGACTCTATCGACTCTTATTGTTCATAATATGAAAATGTTCCCTTCAGCCCTAGTTTCCCAATTTACTATTTCTTGATGTATTCTATTGCTTCCGCGACCAAGGATGTGTAATGATATGCTACGACGCTTGTTTGGGATTCCTTCGGGTTCCTCATTCGCCGGTCACGTTTAGGCCCTAAGCTTGGATCGTGACAATAATAAAAAATAATTGAATGCGAAAGCTAAACTAAAATAGGTTTATTAAACTCAAACATCTGATATAACAAGTATTTAAATAAACATAAGTTAGAGCTAATCTGACTATCTGAAAATTCTCCACTATGACAAGTTGCTAGGGCAAGCCCCTAGCTATCCCAAATATATTGAAAATTGAAATAATAACAACTCAATGAAATATAAAGGTCATTCTCAAAATATGCGGACTCATTAATGATACTACTATGATGATTTTGAGTTGTACTAATTGTAGTCTCAGAGATGAATGTTTGAATCTATATTATCAAATACTAAAGCGAGAAGAGTAAGCAGTCAGTACTTTGATTGTATTGCAAATATAAGATATGCATGATAAATGTAATAACTAGACTTATTGAATCTGAAATATGATCACGCCCAAGTTATACCTCTCTTTTGGAGGATAAAACAGTCCTTGTCAAATATAAAACCTAACCAAAGTTAGGGTCGAACCCACAGGGAATACAAAGACTCATGAGAATCCACAAACAAGCAATTCAAGTAATTAACCAACTCAATTCCCCAAAGGAGGAGCAGGGGTTTGAAGTAATCAATAAAAAAACAAACTACACTAACTATAACAGAAGAGAATCAATAATAGAGAGAAACTTGGGTATTGTGTTCCCCATGATTTACTAACTCAATAACACCGCATAACCCAATTCTTGACTAGAGTATAACATACAGGATCGTAATTTAAGTTCACCAAGCCCTTTGGTCAAATGTGAGAGGAGCATTTCACAATGTGACTAGGCCCATCTCCATAGTATACAATACTAACCATTACCTATAGTCCCAGTCAACCTCCCCTTGGCCCAGTACGGTTGATTAGATGAGAACACATCATTGAGTCCTGTTTATCAATCTTTTTTCCTATTCATTACTACCTTGATCGGGAAAGTAACACTAGCCAAGTTCTAATGTTGGGCACGACTACAAAACATGCAAAAACAAAGAGAATTGATTAATACATGCAAATATCCATTCCATTAATTGTAAATTACCCAACTTTATTTGGTTAGATCTTTATGGTTCCCACAACCCCAAGACGTGGATTTAGCTACTCATGCTATGGGTAGATGAAAAATTATGAATTAAGAAAACATAATTAAAGGCTTACCTAATTGAATTGAAAATCAAGCAAATCCAAAATTGATTGAGAATCACAAGATTTGAAGATCAAATTAATTCACAAATGTATTCTCTCAATTTTCTCTCTAAGTATTGTATTCTAACCCTAATTATAATGAAACTGATGGATCTCTATGAAAAATAACCTAAAAATACTATTTATAGTAATTACAATTAAGTCTTTGATAAAATAGAAAAACTAGTCGGCGGGCTCCATGAAACCTTTTTACGACTCGTAGAGGCTTCTACAAGTAGTAATCGGGGTCTCATAATCAGCTCTTTGGATCTTGGACTTAACTTTTCATTGTATTCTCACCCTAATGATAATGAAATTGATGGCTCTCTCCCTGAAAAATGACCTAAAAATACTATTTATAGTAATTATAATTAAGTCCTTAATAAAATAGAAAAACAGGTCAGCGGACTCCACAAGACCTATTTATAACTCATATAGGCTTCTATGAGTCATAGTCGGGGTCTTATAATCAGTTCTTAGGATCTTGGACTTCACTTCTACGAACCGTTTTCACAACTCGTAAACTGATTTACAACTCGTCCTTTAGACTTGTAAGCTTTAACTGCTTCAAATCATCCCTCTCTGGAAGTCTTCATGAAACATACCTATACGACTCGTAGAATGCTTTACAACTCGTATAGAGGTCTCATGGACTTAAACTTTAGATGTCAACCTTCACTGGAATTTATCACGAAACTACCCTTACAATTTGTAGAGAGTCTCGTAACTTACCAAAAATTAGAAAACTCTACAATTTTGCCCCAAAGTCATGCCAACCTGCTTTCCTGCAACATTAAACACAAAAACACATAAAAACCATAAATTTTGCATTGAAAACACACAAAATCCTAACTTTTAGGCATCAAAAGTGTTGTATTTTGACAGCATATCAATATTCTCAACTTAAAATTGTTGCTTGTCCTCAAATGACGACTCAATCTATATAGATAATATAGTAACACACAGACCTAAACTCAATGATATACATCACATACAATTCAAACTTAGATACCTACATCAGTTTTTTCAAAACAGGATCAGATAACTATTTAGCAAACCAATGCAAACTGGTGCATATGACAACACAACTATGAACAGCGAGGAAATATCAACAGTCCATAATCACTGAACAAGTCAAATGCTAACAATATAATGCAAGTGCCCACACAGAAAGAAGTCTTATTTTTGACACTCAATGATGATTACAAATTTCGCTTTGGGACTGTGCAAACACAGTCACTCTCACAAAAGATGTTCATGTATAATGACTAATACCATAGGCTTTCCCCTATACTCATAACTTAGACCTTCAACTAACTGGACTAGGATCACTTTAGGACTTTCTACGCTTGTAATGTTGGCATAGGGGACTTTGGTATGGCATTTTGGAACAATAGTGACTAAACCCCATCCTTGAACTATGTTTTTTATCACTTTCACCTTACCTACTCAAATATTTTCACCTTATTATCTCTTTTTCTACATTCAAGCTTTTCCAGGTGTTTTCTTCTCATTTTTCAGCTTTTGCTTTATTTTTACACTTTAATTTACTTTTAATCTCAATCTAAGACATCTTTTTCTTTTTCTTACACCTGGTACATGATTTTTTTCTTTTTCTCCTTATTTCTAACTCACCACCTTATTTTTGTGCTTTATCCTTACACCGGCCACCCATAACTTAGGTTTTTAGCCTATAGTGAAGTACACAATATCTATTCTCTGAACCAGGGCCACTTTTGGTATCCACCCTCAAATTAAGTTTTTTTGGCCTCAATCAAGGTTCACAATGCTCAAGGATAGAGCAGGGTCAGTTTCAAAGTTTGTCACTAGACAAGGCTAGGCTAATTAGGTGTTTTGAAAGAATTAGTACATATAAGGCCCAAATATTTGGAACAAGAGATAAAACATCATTTGGTTGGTCATTTTATGCTAAAGTGGACTAATTAAAGAACAAAGTCCTAAGACCCCTTCCTAATCCATTTAATTTACAATCTAACTTAGAGTAACATGACAAGCTAAATTAAAGAACAAAGGCCTAAGATCCCTTCATAATCCATTTAATCTACAATCTAACTTAGAGTAACATGACAAGTTCTGAATTAGCACAAAATGCATGAATCTAGAAAATAACCTCACACTCACATGACATTGAATACATTATCAACAAGAAACTCACAGATCAAGCTTCATATATCAAATTACTCTCATTTTATCAAAACAAATATTGCCAAACACCTAAACATACATGGTTCATCCTAAACATGCCGGTTCAACAGAAATTAAATATCTATGAGGAAAAAGAATACATCAAGAAAACCTCGTGATAAAAAATTGGGATAATTATGGACCATAAGCTACTCAGACTTCATTGAGGCCCATAAATACCCACACCCCATCGAAAAAGATGTGCATTATCCCCAATGCACAAAATCAAGCAAAAATAGAATATATAAGGGTCAAAAACATACCTGGGTGCCTAAGCGCCAATCTCAGGCTGAGTCTGGCCATCCCCCTCTTGCGGGATAGTCTCTTCAGCACTAGTACTCTGTCCGGAGGGGCCAAAACCCCTCAACTGATCCTCATCACGAGCTCGTCTCATCTCTGCCTCACGCCTCGACTCTCTCAAGGTACGCTGGAGATCCCTCTCTTCTAACCCCCTCGCACATACATTTTTGGCCTTTGGATCCTCATCCATGCAAGGTCTCTTCCCGAGGCAAGAATCGATAGGCTCATCGAGAGCAAACAAATTAAACACCGACATGGAGATGTCTCATTTGGCAATGTAACTGGTACTGTAAGTGATGCTGTCAAGTCAGCCCTAAGCATCTGGATCTTTATCTGCAAGGCTAACAAATCTGAAGGCTGGCCCCCAGCCAATCTCTTCTGAACCTGCTCCTCAAAGGTATCAATGTAGGCATCCACTGTAGAAACACGCTCCTAAATAGTAGAAATAGTGAATGCCCAGTTTCGCTCCTCTGAGTCTACAATAGCCTACCTGACCTAAGGCCTAATCTGCTGAATGAGCTGAGTCAACTAGGACTCAGCATGTGATAATCTCTGTGCCATGGCCTGAATAGAAAAACGGACACATAAACCATGCCCGGTGTAGGAGTCTGTGATGTAATGGCCTCTAATGTGACAACAGTTGTAGTGGGACCCCTCTCAATGACTGTCTCAAGCTGTGAGGGTCTCTCCTCAGTAGTAGCAGTCGTAGGTTTGTCAACCTCAGAACCCTCAGGCAGTGGCGATGGGGTGAACATCTCTGGCAGAGGTAGAGGCTGTGCTCGCTGGAGTGCCACTGGCTTCTCATCAGCCTTTATCAGGTTGGGCTTCAAAGTATGCTGGGCATCCACTAACCGATCCAGCTGATGAAAAATCTCCACCCTCGACTCTATACAGAGTATGTAGATCAAAACTGGAAATAGGATGGAGGTGGCCCTCTTCCGTACTGACTCATGTATCTGCTCTACTATTAGTCGGGCCTAGTTTATGTCATAACCAGCCAATATGTTGGCAACCAATATTGCGCGCTCTGGCGTATATTATGTGCCAAGGTCAGTCGGATGCATAATCTAACAATTGCCCACCAATTATGTCTCTATCAATCTGGGATGTGTGAGAGGTTTCTTCCTCTTGGGAAGACTGCACTGCATGGTGGTTGCGTACGATGCATAGAACTCCCTCAACAAAGTCGGGGAGTATAGTCTAAGTGACTCTGTTAGCCACATAAGCCCATATCATACCATCATGTCCTACAGTCCTGGGACACAGCTCAGTCCATCATCAATGACCCTAGGCTCCTCATAGATGGAATGGGTCGGCTTGCCCTGCTCCTTGGGTTGCATACCCTCCAACAATATAGCCTCCATACCCTCGACGTACCATTGATGAATTATAACATCAAGACCTGATGAAGAAGATGGTGCGACGGAGGACTCAACATCTCCTCTATCCTTGGAGCCCTCCTCAGAGCTCGGTTCCTCTCTAGAAGGAGTCATCTAGGGCATATTGCTCCCACTCTCGTCACTACCTTCCTCTTCAGACTGGGAATGACTATCAACCTGATCCTGAGGCTGCCCAGCTCTGGCAACAGCTTTAATCTATGGTTGAGGTGCCTCTGGGTTAGGCTAGGCATCAAATATCTCTAATGACCCAGTAAACTAAGGGGTCTGCTCAATATCTGAAGGTTCGTTATCTGTAGGCTCATCCCTGAGCTTTTTCCTAAAGGCCTTGATCTTTGAGTGATTTTCTTTCAGGACCATTGTACCTGAAATAATAGACATAAACACACCATAATCAATCCCAAGAATCAAGAAATAAAATGCAAAAAGTAATCTAAATCAGTTGCAAAAGGGTTCTATGAAAGGTCATTTATGAGTCGTAGTGAGCACTACGAGTCATAAAGTACTCTTGTAGACCAGTGTTTCAGAATAATATTGATCACTAAAAAGTCTACGAGACCTAGGTATGACTCGTAAAGTGGTTTACGAGTCGTACACTGGAGTTATATAAAATTCTAGAGAGTAATTAAAAATCAGGCAGGGATCTACAAGACCTATCTACAAGTCGTCGAGTGATCTACGACTCATAAAAGGTCTCGTTTGATGAATACTTAGGTCATAAAGTTTTTGAAATTTCCCACGAGGGTCAATTTCGACTCGTTCATTGCTCAATGAATCGTAAAGACACTCGTGAACCAAAAATCTCAGTTTCTAAGTCTATAGCACGGACCCTAAAGAATATTTCAAACACTAATTCTACCAGCATCAAAGAAAAAACACATGCACTCACATGATTAGCACATCACAACTAACCGTAAACATGCTTTAGACAACCACAACCCATTGAGAATGATTAAGCATGAATAAACCTATGTTACCAACCCTTCCTATTAGACTTACACAACACAATATATCTATGCTAACACCCATCAATTCGTCAAGCACAAACCGTGTAACCTCATTTAGTAATAAACAAAATGAATGATTCAATGAGCATAACAATTAACAATCTCAAGTCCACAATACCAAATTTCGAATTGAATTTATCAATACAATCAAAGGCAACCCTATTTCAAATTTGCAATTCAAATTTAAGCAAAAATTATATAATTAAACACCAACCCATTCATAAGCATCAAGGTAAATTAATGATTAAACTTAAACCAATAACTTACCACAAATAGATATTGATTTGAAAAAGAGAGAGAAGGTGAATGATCAAGAAAATCCGAGTTCACCGGAGTCTTGCCAGAAAATGTGTTTGAGTGCTGAAATTTGATCAAAATTTAGGGGAAAAGGGAAGGATTGAATAATTTTTAGTCAAATAGGTCAAAAGTGGGGTCAAAATAATTTGAGCCCTCTTTTATACCTTTATTGGGTCGACTATTAAAAACTCTGACTACGAGTCATGGATAGATTTACCACTCGTAAGTCATAGTTTCATAGAACCCTCAACACTTGAAAATTTATTAAAAACATATGTGAGATCCACGAACCCCTTTCACGACATGTAGATTGATCTATGAGTCGTAAAGTTGGCTCATGAATGGAGTGCACAATTATCCTGCTCACTGAAAATCTCTACGAGATGGGGTTATGAGTCGTAAAGTGCAATACGACTCATAAGCCCAGTCGTAGAAACTTAACTTGATGCTTTTCTTAGCCAATTTGTTAATTTATATCATGACCCCAAAAAAAAATAGGTGTGGTGGTACTTGCTCAATCCCACCAGAACAAGTCAGCCTTAACCCAAAGGGATAATAAATATAACGCGTGGAAGTCATTAAACAGAGTAGATAACTAAAGCTGAAAATTTCCATAAACTTAAATACCATCAAGGATTGGTTGTCATGTGTACAGGCCACTAGCAATACAGAAAATCAAAGAAATACAAGTCCAAATTATCCTTCTTCTTGAATAGAACAACTACAAAAGAAATAGGAACAAGAGAGTCAGCCAGATGACTACAATTACCTCTTTACGTCTCCTGGGAAGCCTCAAAGGATCAAGGAAATACTATTCACTATCCGGGCTCACAACCTACACAAGTGTAGAAGCAAGGGGTGAGTACCAAATACAGCGGTATACCCAACAAGTGAACTAACAAAACAAAATAAGTCAAATAAAATACACAAACTCCTGTCGTCCCAATCGACCTTCACGACTACAACATGCACAGAATGTTAGTCCAACCTACCAACACATAATAATAGAGATAGTATTTTACAATATCAAAATTTCAAAGCATGAGCTACAATTCACAAGAAATAACACAATCAATTACAAGAATGACATCATGTTATGCAAGAATATGTAATGATGAGATGCAATGCTTATGCAATAATCCCCGACAATAACCTCGGCATCATATCATCATTGAAAAATATTTCAACATCATATTATCACCGGTAAAGACCTCGGCATAATATTATCGTCGGCAAAGACCTCGGCGTCACAATATCACAGTAAAGATCATAATTTCGCGACAAAAACCTCATCATCACAATATCATAGAAAAGTTTTCAATATCATAATTTCATCGGAAAAGACCTTGACATCATATCTCGACTGGTAAAGACCTCAGTCCCAATATTTTTATCTCACTCATATCAATATCCAAAATTAATGCAAATATGTGTGACATGGAATAAATGAATATGATATGAATTTCACAAATAAATCCACTCATAAATACCAGCCACAATAATATATATAAAAAAATAAAAAATTCTCATCACTTAACAACATTTATCAATTCAAGTACCTTAATAACAAACCAACTTACATTTATATTTTTAATCATCTCATTTCTTACAATATTAAAATATTTCACGTATCACACATACGAGAAAGAAAAATTTGAGAATTCTACGAGAATTGGAAAGTTTTGAAAGTCCACTTGCCTTAGTCAAATCGCGGTCAATCTAACACTTTGGCCTTTCCTTTTTGAATGGAATCCATAGCACAACGATCTAGTCAAATAAACTATCACTATAAGAAACTCTCAATACCCATATTACTATATGTCTGGCCTAGACCCAAAGACCAACCAATTTCGTTGTTAATTTCCAAAATTTCAAGTCTATGATTTAATCTTAAATCCTCCAAATAGTATAATTCTAATTTTCACAACTTGAATAATGATAATAATTTGTTACAAAAAGAATTGATAAAGCCTTCTAAATCTCTTTAGTCTTGTACTATTTTTTATTTTAATAATGCAGCTGAAAAGGAACGTGGAGTTTCCAAATTGGTAATAAATTACAAACCTTTAAATAATCATTTAAAATGGGTTAGGTATCCTATTCCAAATAAAAAGGATTTATTATCTCAACTTTATGATGCCAATATATTTTCAAAATTTGATCTAAAATCAGGATATTGGCAAATTCAAATTTTTAAAGAGCATACTTATAGAACTTCTTTTAATGTCCTATTTGGACAATATGAATGAAATGTTATGACCTTTGAATTAAAAAATGCCCCTTCTAAATTTCAGAAAATTATGAATGACATCTTCAATCCTTATATGGATTTCATCATTGTTTATATTGATGACATTTTAGTATTTTCTAAAATATTTGAATTGCATGTTAAACATCTTGACATTTTCAAGAAAATTGTGGTTCAAAATGGTTTGGTCATATCTAAATGAAAAATGAGTTTGTTTCAAACTGAATTAAGATTTTTAGGACATAATATTTTCCAAGGAAAGACTACTCCTATTCAACAAGCTATTGACTTTGCTTCTAAATTTCTTGATGTTATAACTGACAGGACTCAACTTCAAAGATTTTTGGGAAGCCTTAATTATATTTCTCCTTTTTGTAAAAATTTATCTCGTGATTTAGCACCATTATATGATAGGCTAAAAAAGAGTTATAAAGGTTCTTGGACAGAAAAACATACTTCTTTAGTTCAACAAATTAAGTAAAGGGTTAAAACCCTTTCATGTTTGACTCTTGCAAATCCTAATTGGCAAAAAATTATTGAGACTGATACTTCTAATATCGGTAATGGTGGTATATTAAAACAGGTTAATCCTCATGATAAATGTGAATATTTGATAAGATTTCACTCCGAAAAATGAACAGAAGCCCAGAAAAAATATGCAACTGTAGCTCATGAAATGTTAATAATTATTAAATGTGTTTTAAAATTTCAAGATGATTTATATAATCAAAAGTTTTTGATAAAAATTGATGTTCAATCTGCTAAATACATGCTTAATTAAGATTTTAAGCATGATGCTTCTAAATTAATATTTGCAAGGTGACAAACTCAATTAGCACCTTTTGATTTTAAAATACAATATAAAAAGGGATTTGATAATTCTTTTCCTGATTTTTTATCCAGAGAATATCTGCAATGAACTAGTTCAAAAACTATTTCAGCGATAAAACTCTTATCACATTTTTAAAGGCACTGTCATTATGTATGGACATGCAATAGCTTGTATATGATATAATCATTATCTCGATGATAACTAAAGACGTGGATTTCTCTGTTTTTACTTATGAAAAACTCAATATTGAATATGAAATTAGGCAACGATTCCACGACTTTGATATCTCAGATTATTAGTTTTTCGACTAATAAATGATGTTATATTTGTAGTATTGATAGATCACCTCCATGGTTTCCTGGAGGAAGAGGATGAGGTGATAGAGGCAAAACTAAGCTTATGGTAAGATCGTCCCAAAGCAGGGAATCGTCATACAAATCCTCATCCTTAACAAATACTCGACTAGTTATACGGTTGGGAGGAAGGAGTTTGATAAACTCCCCAGTATCTAGAGGAGAAGCATCTTCATCCTCATCTCCTTCTATTCACCTAAAAGATATTCCAAAAGATAGTCCATTATATAGACAATTACAAGCATATTTAGAATCACAAACAAAAGCAAAGTAATACGTTTGCTACAATCACTAGTCTCGACCATCTTGATGATATCAAGAACTATAAAAAACTTGACAAAAAGAAGATAATCTTTTTTGTAGAAAACTCTGAGATTCAGAGACAAAATGAGCCATGGCAAATACTCCAAAGATATTTAATAGCCAATTTATATTTCCCAGGTAAATCATACAAAACCCGATCTTTTTATAAAAATATACTAGTCAGTACAGGAAGTATAAAATTCCAACATTTCCAAGGATATAACACCACTGAGACAATTTATAACTTCTCAAAAATGATAATAAAACAGATCATATCTATGGAAGATTGAGGTATTCATTCAATGACCGAAAGACCAGTTATACTAAATCAGGCCAGAAAAAACTGCACTTATTGGGATTATATCAACGCATTTGATATGGTACTTTACTATAATAATGAACGTCACAAGCACACATGATTTATAAAGGTGTGTTCCCATGTATTCAAGGATAATATCCCAAATTGATTTTTAGATTGGTGGTCCAACCACAAAAATATTAACTCTAGCCTTTAACTAGTCATACAAAAATTGGGCTAAAGTTTCTCCAAAACTTACCGAGTTATACCAAACAGATCATATCTGTTACTCAGAGAATTTAGGCCAAATATACTTCTTCATTGAATTTTCTATCCCATAGATTCATAAATGAGTCCCAAAATTTGGTTATACTAAAGAGCAAATACCTTGTTTGTATAGAGTATTTTTTAATAATTTTTGGGATAAGTTAATGAAGATAGAACCCTCAACAAAGAAGTTATACGGACAAGAATTACTTGACCAAATCAATGCTACTACTACGAAATATGCCTCAGCTACTAGCCCACCAATTGATACATCAGTCAAAGGAATTGCTCATAGAATTTTCCTACAAGATCAAGAGCAAGACAAACTTGAGCTAATAGCCAAATACATGAATCAAGTTAAACAAAATTTATTAAATTCAATTGGGATATTCGAAAAAGGTAGTACATCCAACAAAGGAAGTATTAGTATGAAAGATGCTCAGTCCATCCCGAGTGATAAAGACTTAACAGAAAAAGAGATCGATAATATCGATAAATTCTACCAAGACATGAAAAAATAAACACGAAATAAAAATCATGCGACAAGACATCGATGTGCTACAGAAAAGCCGCCACTACAGTAGATTTACTGTTTAGAACAGCAGATACACTGTTCATTACTGTACATGGACCCATATATGGGTCTCGTATACTATTCATAGATGCCTTTCTTTTTTTATATAAAGCCTCATTTGTAAGACTTAGAGGCATAAGGTTTTTCATAATGTTTTCTTTCAATTTCTTAAGTTCTCTCCCTTCTCTCTAGTTTCTCTCTCTAAAATTCTTTGTAAAGTTTTCAAGCTTGTGACTAAAGATCATTTTTACTATTTCGGCGTCCAACTTTTGGTGATAAAGGTACTATTTTATTTTTTTTACTTTTGAAGTTTAATACTATTATCCCTTCAAAACCGTGACTATGTCTGGCTAAGTTAGTTCGTGGCTATGTCGAATATCTAATTTCTCTCTTATAATTTATTATGTAAGAATGTAGACTCAATTTTAATATAAAGGAATTTCTTATAGTTTCTTGACTTGGTTCCGAGATGGTGATACAGTTGAAAATGGTACTACAGTGTTGGCTTTGTCTTAGTGACTATGTCAGGCAAGCTGTGACAATAAGCCCCTTCATTTAGTTGTTGTTTAAAGTCGGACGTCCCTTTCACAGTTAGAACTGCTAGATACATTGGCTCAACACAAGTAGTATCAAGTTCTGACAGGTCCCTTGCTTGGGTAAAAGATAAATTCCTCCAGACAGTCATCAAGCTGAGAGGACTACCGCCAACCCCCAGATCCTGGCTAAAGATGGTATCAACAACAACCACCACCACCACCACCACAACAACAATAATAATAAATTAAAGTAAAAGTTTACGAAAATTAATAGCCAGCGAAAGAACAAATACATAAATTACTCAGGGTCTATATTCTCTTTAATTAAATCCCCAAGAATAATATGCATAAGCGATCCCAATAGAAGTATACATATATGCCTATATATGTTCCTGTAATAGTAAACCAGAACACTACTATACACTTGAAAACAATTCTTTAATACCATCAAAAGAATCAAATTGATTAGGCACAAATTCTTACCTTTTCTTTTCCAAATGACACACACACACACACACACCAAAAAGCTTTCCACTAATTTCACATCTAACTTTTCATTATCTAACATATATTAATATATTACTATTATAACAATATCACCCATAATTAATAAACTTGATTTAACAATTAAGTAAATCTTACCTGGACACCAAAACGTACTTTCTAACTATGTACGCCTATTCTAGGAGACTAAACACCTGCCTTCAACTAATAGACTCTCAAAATATATTAAGCACTTTATTTTTATTTCTTTTTTTTTACTTGTTGTATGCTCTCTCTGTTTCCCTCGTATTTTAACTTCCAAAGTAGATTATGATCTGCTATTTATAGGCAAGCAGATGCCTAACAAATGCTAAAGGATTAAATAAAAAAAATATTAATGCATTTTTCATTAAAATGAGTGCACTGTCCATTATACAAAAGAATTGATAAAAAAAGTTAGTGCTTTAGTGTAAAATTCATAATGACCACTTAATGTTTGGAATTTTATTTTTAAATAATGGACTAACAATAGGGTCATTACAATTTAGTCCTGCACCTGCATACTCTTCATGAAATACATAATTACCAAAAATGCAACCAACTCATTGTCAAGAATAGCAATGAAAACACAACAAAAGAACTAACTATGAATCCAAAAACTGAAAAATGAACCTACAACTATGCAATAACATCAAAAACCTTGGGTTTCCTCCCAAGTAGAGCCTGATTTATTGTCGCGGCACAACTTAGACATTTTGAGTACTCAGCCTTCCTCAAGACATAGAGCACTTTTATCACCAAACTTTGCTTTCTTAGTGCTTGCCATCATGCCTCTTTGAATTTGATCCAGTTGTGTTGATACAAGTTCGAACTGACGATTGTGCTATTGTTATACCAAACAGATCATATC
>DF359516.1:42880-57255 GCA_000787875.1 Solanum virginianum
GTGTTCTACAATCAATAGAAGCATAGTATGCATGCAACCAATCCATCCCAAGAATGATATCAAAATCAACCATGTCCAACTCAACAAGATCACAAGGTAGTATTTTATGTAACATGCAAATAGGATAACTCCTGTAGACTTTAATTTCCTACAACAATAGATGAACCAATAGGAGTAGACACCTCGTATGGCTCATGCAATAATTTGGGCTCAACATGGAATCTTTTAGCGATAAAGGGGGTAACAAAAGAAAAAGTGACACCTGAATCAATCAATGCATACACATCAAAGTCAAAGATTCTCAACATACCAGTAACAACATTGGGGACTTCATCAACCCTTTGCTTCTCATGCAAAGCATAAAATTGATTGTGCCTTGTGGCACTATCTTGTCGGTTATCTCTCCCCAAAGGAATCGCATTAGCACCTTACGGACAAACCTTCTTACCCTTGTTGCGATTTTGAGGGTAATTTATTGCCTTATGCCCTATTTCCCCACAACCATAGCAAGCACCGGTATCCCTCAAGCATGGGTTACCATGACCCTTACCATACTTCGGACACACATCAATAGGAGCCAAACCCCTACCACATTGGGCCCTCGAAAAAAGGATAATCGTTAGGGGAAAAAACTTACTTCAACTTTATAGCACGACTTAGAACATGACGAAGGAAAACATTTCCTAAACATCTCATAGCCTCCTACTCATAATTGTGGTGCATAACATAACCATGAATAAGACTCTAATCAACACAAAGTGTTGGACTCCAAGGATCTAATAACCTAGTGCTCTGATACCATCTTTGTCACCTCCCGGACCTAGGGCCTAAATGTGACCGGTAAATGGGGAATTTGAAGGAGCCCCAAACAAGCCTTATAGCATATCATTACACATCCTTGGTTGCAGAAGCAATTAAAATGACAATAAGAAATAAGCATAAGCAAGGGAATAAGGGCTAAGGGTAAACTTCTATATCATATCATCAAGAAACAAGAGAGTCAAGGCTCATAGCATAGATACATAACATGTCCAACAACACCTCTACTACATAGATAAGAGTAGGGGCCACGACAAACAATCGGGCTTACCCTCAAAGTCAATACAAAAATAAAGGTATGAAAGTCTTAGCACAAAGCAAACGATCATAAGCAATGTCCTCGAATATGGAGGACTCACCAACAAGCTTTAGAGACCATCATTCTAGCCACGTGGAAGAGGAGGATGATCAAGCGGTGCATCGGTCATACATGGTGACATCATGTAGGCATAGAGTATGTGTTAGTATGTTTGAATTTACTAAGTATGTAGGATGCAATGCAACAAGTGATAGGCATCATAGGCAAAATGCATAATCATAAGCAATAGATAGCATACTAAATATATAACATATATGAATGCGCTTGAGGTAAAATCATGCTTATGTAGAACATAAGACGAGTGTAAGGAGAGACCATTATAGTGCAAGTCAAGGACTACCATCCTCTTAGATAGGCGCATGAGGTACAAACTCCTTCATGAGGTTGATGAAGTACAACCCCTCCCCAGCAAGGTTGATTCAGTACAAAACCCCTCCAACGGGTTGATGGTACAAACCCCCAACAAGGTTGATGGATACAAACCCTCAACAAGGTTACCTGGGCCTACCACCTCTGGAATTAGGTAATCGTGGTACTAACCCCTCAACAAGGTTACCCGAGCCTACAACCCCTCGAGCTAGGTTTGGTTATTCCCAACACTATAGAGATAATATCATAGCTAGCCCCTTGCAATTGGTCTCTTATCAAATACTTAAGAGTGTATGTAGTGCTAGTGTAAAACCATGCAATTCAAGAGTGAAATCATGCTAGAAAATTCATTATAAAACCATCAATAGATACTTAGTAACACCCTCAAGCAATATGCATCAAAGCTTTTCATCAAAATCTCACAATAAATCTTAGATTCATAGCCCAAAACATAGTAAAACAGTCATAATTTCATAAATCTCAACCTAGTGTGCAGTGAATTTCATAATAAACAAGACCCATGAATAAATCAACTTTATATCATGCAATTTGTAAGAAAAGGAAGTTTGGGCCTCATGGGTGAAAGAAACCCATATACCTTAGCTTTGGAGATGAACTTGATGAAGATTGGAGATGGAGACTTGAATCTTGAGAGGAAATCCTTAGATCCGAAGAGGGTTTTGAGACTTGAATTTAGGATTAAAATATTTAACTAAGTGTTTGAATGAGTATTGGGAAATATTTAGAATGATATGAGTGTAAAAAATAGCTAAGTATAGGTGTATTCATATTTGGGAACACTTAGGCCCAAGACTTAAAAGTCTTGGACCGAAGTCAAAAATATGCACCAATTTTAACACTGGTGCGCATCGCGGAAGGGGCGCGTAAACCCCACCTAAAATTGCATTTTTGGGAATTTTGAATTTTGATACGGTTGCTTTAAAATCGGGGTTAGACCCATTTTTCACTCAATTTAACCCCCTAAACAAGAATATAAAGTTGACTTTTTGATATCGCAAATGGATTTTGAGATATATAGAAATTACGATTTTGGATACCTCCGAGGTACATTTTCGGGCACTTTTTGGGGTAGTTACACACTAGACTTAGCATGTGAAAATTCACCATCAAATTGATCTCTCTTGAACTTTCTTATCTTCATCTTTTGGAGCTTCTCACTCTCAATTTATTTGACATGAGTCATGACCCGAGAAATATCCATCCCCTTAACAAACATTATAGTTTTACACTCCATCTTCACCAAATCGAACACTTCCAAAATGAACTTCTTTATACGAGCTCTAGAGTTGGCCACCAAGGAAAGAGTATATATGAACAACTTTATTAACTTGAGGGCATATTTCCTTACACTCATACCATCTTGTTAAAGATTCATAAACTCTATCACTTTAGCTATTCGTTGGTCAAGTGAGAAGAAACGATCAAGAAAAGCAGCCTTGAAGACTCCTAACCAATAAGCCCTTCTTCATCATTCCTTTAGGACTTCCATTATGTAAACTAAACTTGGGAAACTCCTTTAAGTTGGTAGGCCACTAGCTCCACCTTATCCTTAAAAGATACTGTCATAATTTTTATCACCTTGTAGACCTCATCTATGAACTCTTGTGGATCTTTCTCCACCTTGAAACCATAGAAATCTGTAGGATTCATTCTAGCAAAATCTATCACCATAAAAGTTAGATTGGAAGTCTTTGGAGATGTAACAACTTGAGCCAATATAGTAATAGCAGTCCTAAACTCCTCATTGGTTTCTTGGTTAGCATGAGGGTCTTGAGGAACCAAAAGAGTTTGGTCCTCATTAGCATTGACTTCCCTAGATAATGGATCACATCGTAGAGGCATTTTTAAAAAATATCAAAGGTGAGACGTTAGAGGATAAATGTCTTGAAGGTACGACATATAAATAAACCGAAGATTTTCAAAATGTCACATAGCCTCTCGTTCATGGATGAGGTATGATTCACACCTATGAACAAGACTCCACTAGACATGACATATTAGACTTCCTAGAATATTATCAAACTTTGTGCTCTGATACCAAGTTTGTCAAGACCCAAATCTTGGGCCTAGTCATAACACGATAAATATGAAACTCGAAAGTGCCCCATCCAACCCTCTTGTTCATATAATAAGAATACATAAGGAACTAAAGCATAATAAGAAGTAAATCAAGCAAAAAATATAGGAATCCATAATCTCCCATCAAAGGGAGTTGTATCAATCCATCCATACATGCCTCTAAGTCATAGATCTTGGTGGGGTCTAGAATATGCTACTAGCTCACCCTCAAGATAACACAAAATCATACATCTAAACATAACAAAATATAAGCATGAATAAGGTTTACCTCTAAAGCATGGAAACTCATCAATAATCTCTAAAGTGATGTCTAACGCTAGCCATGACTATGAGGAGTAGTCTCATCGTCCGTCCCTACATGGTTAGATCATATCAGCAAAAGTATGTGTTAGTACATAGAACGTACTAAGTATGTAAGTATGTCATGAATCAAAGAAATATCATTGTTATAGTAACAATATGCATAATCATAGCAATAGAATATGGATAGATATCAGTGATAAATGCATGTTTAGAATAATGAATGGAAGTATTTAAAATATTTTATAATTTAGCATACATACATATGTGGGGATAAGACCATAACCAATAATAAGACCATGCAGACTATTACATGAAATTTTAATATTGCTTCTATACTGGAGAAAGAGTAGCTTACTTGCCAATATAGACTATACCTCACCATATGGGCTCTATCCTAGCACGACGAGTAACACGTATGCGTGGAACCAATAACATACTACCATATAGGCACATAACATAATCCTATTGTGGCACTAGTTATGAGACATAAGACTTTACATAAGGATTCCTTAGTCAAGCTCCCACCCTAAACCTTATTCGGATCCCATGGAATATATATAATCATTGCATAGGCATTGTCATAGTCATCAAAATCATACTTTCAGAGCTCTCAAGTAGAATACTTAATGTCATAAGAATAGTCCATCTATATATTTTCAGAGAGTGTGGGTATACTCACATCTTGTCATCATTTTATATAACATTAGTGTCTTAGATCACCCTCGTCCTCATTATCATAAACATACTTGAAATCATATTCAATTCATGAAAATTATAGTTTTATCATAGGAAATTAGAGCAAAACATGGGTTCCTAAACAATTGAAGTTGAAATTATAAAATTTGTTGTAAATTATGTAGAATCAATGTAATTGAGATCAATTTGAATCATTAGTAAAGGAACCACTAACAATTCAATAAGCGCTAATCATTATGTACTTGAAATCAATTGAAAATCATAAGGTTCATAAAAATTCATCATAATTCATGTATGTAACACCTCTTAATTCTTTCCTATCTGATATGGATGTAGATGTGCAGGAGATGCTGAGAAAAATCTAAGAAGAAGCTGCAGAAGCAGATTTTACGAGAATCATCATGACTCATAGAGAGGTTTACGAGTCATAAAAGGGGGTCTCGTAGGAAATTCTAGTAACTCTAAGTTTTAAGACCCTTCAGGTTATGAGAGGAGTTTACAACTCGTAGAACCCTCTATGACTTATAGAGGGGGTTTCATGATAAATTTTAGTAAAGTCCAATTTCAGATTCTCTGTTTATGAAAGGACATCTATGACTCATAGAATCAGGTTTCATGCCACTTTCCAGCAACTCAGATTTTTGGACTTCTAGTCTACGAGAAGAAGTCTATGACTTATAGACGGGGTCTCGTATACCTTGTTGACAATTTTTACTGAGGGATAATTTTTATTCATTTTGATTCTTATTTAAATAAACCCTTAGTCGTTTTATACTTGTATAAGGTCTTAAAACAAACCCTCAGGGTGTTCGTTCTTCATTTCACACTTGAGTTTTCTTGAGAGCAAGAGGAGAAGAGAAAGATTTAAGGTTTTCAATCCAAGAGGAAGGGTCAACCAAGGTTGGATTATTCTTCTATTCCCAGGTATGTAAGACTTACCAAAGTGTGAAATTCCTTTCTTCATATGCACCTTCATCATCTTGAGTCAAAATTTGGAAAGGAGTTGAGATTTTGAGAACTTTTACTACCCTAATACTAAATCTTTATATTTATTCATGAGGTCCTAATTTACTACATGAGATAATTTCTATGTTGAATGATATACATGTATTCCATACTTGATAACATGAACCCTAAATTTCATGATTTCGTGAATTCTATGCATGTCAATGGGTTGAGGTTGAGGTTGAGGTTGAGTAAATAAGTTGAGTACTTTGAGTATGATTGATCATGAGAGGCATATTGCATTGAATCACCCATATATTGCTACATATAAATATCTTGCTTGCATTATATAATGAGTGAATTGAGTGAGTCTAACTGACCGTTTGAGTTTGAGTCAAGTTTGATTTTCTTTCATTGATTGATTGAGCTAATGAGAAACTGAGTTGAGTTGAGTATTGAGATTTGAGTAGATTGATTGAGCACTGAGTTTTGAGTTGATTAAATGAGTATTAAGGATTGAGCTGATTGATGAGTTGAGCATGTTTTAGTCTTGGGGGGAATATCGAGCACTGAGGCGAAGTGAGTATATACATTTATTTTAACCAACAGAACTACATTGTCAGCTAGGATAGTCATTACAGCTCATGCTGGCAACTCTAGTCCCGCAAGTGGACATTTATTATGGATCCAAGAGAGATTGATCATCCTTTTCTGTGGCAAGTTAAGGGCGGGCGTGGCAACGATGTCGAATTCATTGTACATCACCATAACTTATGATAGGGTATAGATGTGTTGGCTAGAGAAACTTCCAAGTAATATTGATTTAGCATGATGTTGTCAAATAAGTCTATTCCTACTAAGCTAACTTTTAAAAGCATGATTTACTCTAAACTTGCATAAACTGATTTGAGTATGAATTTTTGAGTCGAGGTGAGTGAGTTGAGCTTTACTTTTCTTGAGCTATTCTACATACCAGTATATTTCATGTATTAATGTCCATTTAGGCTCACATCATTTGATTATACAGATACAAGTAATAGAGGACTTCAGCCCATGCATCGTTGAGGTCTAGATCAGTATACTCCATAGTTGGTGAGCCCCTCCTTGTATTCCGGAGGAGCCTTTTTTGTTTTCCTTATCTTCATTTGAGTACTTACTTTCTTTGATTTAGGTGCCCATGGCCTGTCATGACATCATCTAGACTTATTGAGGAGAGACTCCATAGACATTGAGTAGAGGATTTGTTGAGTATTCTAATTCCAACTTATATTGTTTATAAACTATGATTCTGTAGAGTTGCAATTTATGTATGTATGTATATATATAATTCCTTTTACTTGATATATTCTTCTGATGTTGATTATGATATGACGATGAGACCAAGTAGTTCTCTCGGAGGCTAGCAATAGTCCCTGACTGCCTGTCACGTCAAGGGTACCCTCCCGAGGTGTGACAAACTTGGTATCAGAGCACAGAGTTTAAGAGTCCTAGGGAGTCTACGAATTCATGTCTAGTAGAGTTTGTTTATGGGTGTATTGTGCACCACATTTCATAAGCAGTAAGCTATAAAACATTAGGAATGGTTACACTTCTTTGGTATTCTGAGTTCGTGCGATGGAATTGAAAACTCTATAGAATTCTTTTCTAACTCATGTGTTACGCGATTGCAGATCACGCCTCTAAGATGCACTGTAACCTAGAGAAATGCTTATGTCGAGAACCTTACTTTAGAGGTACCTCCTTAAATGGAAATGACGGGCCGAGGTCGACCGGCCAGGACTACTAGTGTTCTTGTGACACCTACTGCTCCACCTGCTATTTCTAGTTAAGCTAACTTTAGAAGAGCTATTGCCATGTTCACACAGTTGGTAGCTGCCCAGAGTGGGAACCAGGGCTCACAGACTCCTAGTTCTAGCTCTCACGAGCCGACGGCTGCCTCCAAATTGAGAGACTTTCTAAGGAAGAACCCATCTGTCTACACCAGTCTAAGGTTGATGAGGACCCTCAGAACTTCATTGATGAGATGTGAAAGGCACTAAAAACCATGCATGCAACTGAGACTAGAGAAGTTGAGCTCACTGCCTATCAGCTCAATGATGTTGTCAATCTTTGGAATAATCAGTGGGAAGAGAGTTGAGGTGAGGATGTTGAGACCACTACTTGGGATGCATTTGAGAGTGCCTTCCTCAATCACTTCTTCCCTCAGGAGTTGAGAGAGGCAAAGTTCGAGAAGTTTTTTAATCAGAAATAGAAGGGGATGACTATTAAAGAGTATAGCCTAAAATTCATCCAGCTGTCAAGGTATGCCCCCAGAAATGATCCCAGATATGAGGACAAGGATGAGAATATTTGTATCTGGGTTGGGTAACAAGGTGAAGAGAGAGTGCAAAACGGCATTGTTGATTTCAGGCATGGATATCTCCAGAATGATGTTCTATGCCCAGCAAAATGAGGAAGAGAAGAAGAAAGATAAAGATGAACATCTAAGTAAGAAGGCTAGATCAACAAGGCTCGAGCCCACTCAGACTAACAAGAGTAAGGGAGATAAGTCCTATTTCTAGAAGAGTTCCTCTAGTTATGCACCATCTTCGGCTAGTGCACCAGACCTAAGGACTGGCTTCACAATTGCTATGCCTCTATCGATTGCCGAAATCAGACTGTTAAGTTTCAGTTTCTTAATAAGCCTGTTATTGAGTGGAAAGGAGATTATGTTGCGTCAAAGGGTAAGTTTATTTCTTACCTCAAGGCCCAATGACTGATTTTTAAAAGATGTATCTATCACCTCATGCGAGTCAAGACTGATGATGTTGAGTCCTCTACTCTTAAGTCTGTTCTGATTGCGAGTGAGTTTCCTAGTGTGTTCCCTGAGGATCTGCTTAGAGTTTCTCCTGATAGGGAGATCAACTTCGGAATTGATGTGCTTCTTGATGCCCAACCTATCTCTATCCCACCATATAGAATGGCCCATGTGGAGTTGAAAGAGTTAAAGGAGCAGTTGAGGGATTCGTTAGAGAAAAGATTTATAAGGCCGAGTATCTCTCCAGGGGGTGCTCCGATATTGTTCATGTGAAAGAGGGATGGTTCCTTGAGGATGTGTATTGATTATCGTCAACTAAATAAGGTGACTATTAAGAATAAGTATCCATTTCCAAGGATTGATGAATTATTTGACCAACATCAGGGTTCCACTGTTTTCTCTAAAGATAGACCTCAGATCAGGCTATCATCAATTGAAAGTGAGAGAATGTGACATCTCAAAGATGACTTTTCAAACTCGATATGGTCACTTTAAGTTCTTTGTGATGTCATTTGGGTTGACAAATACACTTGCAACTTTTATAAACCTGATGAACAGAGTATTCAGACAATATTTGGATATGTTCATGATTGTGTTTATTAATGATATTATGGTATATTCTAGAGATGAAGAAGAGCATCTCAATCACCTTAGACTCTCTTTGAAAACACTCCCAGACAATGAGTTATATGTAAAGTTTTCTAAGTGTGAATTCTAGCTTAAATGTGTGGCTTTCTTAGGCTAGGATTTCTGGAGATGGAATTCAAGTGGATACTCAAAAGATTAAGGCGGTCAAGAATCGGCTAAGAAAAACCTCACCGACCAATATAAGAAGCTTTCTGGGATTGGTTGGCTATTACTAGAGGTTTGTTGAGGGGTTTTCTTCCATATCTACACTGTTAACCAAATCGACTCATAAGAACGTCAAGTTTCAAAGTTCTGATGAATGTGAGAAAAGCTTCTAAAAGTTGAAGATAAGGTTAACTACTGTACCAGTGTTGACCCTGGTTGTTGGAATGGATGGATTCGTCATCTATTGCGATGCTTCAAAAGTGGGATTGGGATATGTGTTGATGCAGAAGAGGAAATTTATTGCCTACACTTCTAATCAATTTAAGGTGTATGAGGGAAATTATCCCACTCACGACTTGTAGTTGGCAGCAGTGGTTAAATTATGGTGCCACTACCTATATAGAGCACATATTGATGTATTCACAGACCATAAGAGCCTGCAATACGTCTTCACCCAGAAGGAGCTTAACTTGAGGGAGAGGAGATAGCTTGAGTTACTTAAGAACTATGACATGAGCATCCTCTACCACTTAGGTAAAGCTAATATGGTTGTTGATGCTCTTAACAGGTTGTCCAAGGGAAGCATCGCTCATATGGAAGAGGCGAAGAGGGAGTTAGCCAAAGAGGTTCATAGACTGGCACGATTGAGAGTCCAATTAGATGAGTCATACCAAGGAGGAGTTCTTGTGCATAATGGATCTGCATCATCTCTAGTAGTGGAGTTGAAGGAGGAACAAGATTAAGACACTGTTTTATTACAGTTGAAGGAGATGAGCATAAGCAAAAGGTAATGGCTTTCACCAAAGGGGGAGATGCAGTATTGAGGTATCAAAGCAGATTATATGTTCCCAAGGTTGATGGCATTAGAGAGAGGATCAAGGCAGAGGCCTACAGTTCCAAATATTCTATCCATCTAGGGTCAACTAAGATGTACCATGACTTAATAAAAGTCTACTGGTGGAGTGGAATGAAAAGAAATATTGTTGAGTTTGCTTCCAAGTGCCTGAATTGCCAACAAGTCAAAGTTGAGCATTAAAGGCGATGTGGAGTGGCTCAAAACCTCGAGATTGCAGAATAGAAATGGGAGATAATTAGCATGGACTTTGTCACCAATTTACTGAGGTCCTGTAGACATCATGATTCAATTTGGGTGATAGTTGATTGGATGACTAAGTCGACACACTTCTTAGTAGTCAAGACAACTAACACCACGGAGGATTATGGGTGACTCTATATAAGGGAGATTGTTAGATTATATGGAGTCCCTTTGTCCATCATCTCGGATAGAGGATCTCAATTCACCACCCAGTTTTGGAGATCTTTTCAGAAGGGTTTGGGTACAAAGGTGTACCTTAGCACTATTTTTCACCCACATACAGATGGCAAGGCAAAGCATACGTTTCAAACCTTGGAGGACATATTGAGAGCCTGCGCCATTAAATTTAAAGGTAATTGGGATGACCACTTGCTTTTGATTGAGTTTGCTTACAACAACAGTTTTCTTTATAGCATTTAGATGACCCCATATGAAGCCCTATATGGGAGGAGGTGTAGGTCGTCGATTTGTTGATTTGAGGTAGGTAAAGCAGAGTTGATTGGCCCATACATGGTTCACCAAGCTATGGAGAAGGAGAAGATTACTCGAAAAAGGTTGAGGACTACACAAAGTAGACAGAAATCCTACATGGATATTAGAAGAAGAGACATAGAGTTCAAGGTCGATGATTGGGTGTATTTGAAGGTGTCACCCATGAAGGGTGTGATGAGATTTAGAAAGAAAGGGAAGTTGAGTCTGAGGTATATTGGCCCTTATCAGATTATAAAGAGGTGGCCAATGTGGTGTATGAGTTGGAGATACCATCAGAATTAGAGGTCATTCACCCAGTCTTTCACATTTCCATGCTCAAGAAGTGTTTGGGAGATCCCAAATTTGTTAAGACTGTTGAGAGTATTGGAGTGAGAGACAACTTGTGTTATGCGAAGGATCTAGTCCAAATCCTTGATCATCAAGTTCGAAAGTTAAGGACTAAATAGATTGCATCTATCAAAGTGTTGTGGAGGAACCAATTCGTAGAAGAAACTACTTGGGAGGCTAAGGAGGACATGAAGACCAAATCTCCTCACTTATTTCCACTTGTTGATGATGAAAGAGTTGATGGTAATGAATTTTCTCTAAATTCTTAAATTTCCATTTATTATATTATTTTCATTGTCCATATGATAGACGATAGAGTTCTAGAGTCCGAGTGAGGATTGATGTAATTTGTTGACTACTTGATTGTTTTATTTGCTAAATTTCTTGGTTGCTTGATTACATGAGTGAGTTGAGAGTTGGTTGATTGTTAGAGTTCATGGGGAGATTTATGTCTTGACCTAAAACCCTAGATTTCTCTTCATTTGAGGATGAATGATCCCAAAGGGGAGATAATGTAACACCCCATAATTTTTTCCTACCTGATATGGATGTAGATTTGCAAGAGATTCTGAGAAGAAGTTGTAATAGCAGGTTTTACGAGAGTCATCACGACTCATATAGAGGTTTGTGAGTCATAAAAGGGGATCTCATAAGGAATTCCAATAACTCAGAGTTTCAAGACCCTTCAGGTTATGAGAGGAATTTATGACTCATAAAACCCTTTACAACTCGTAGAGAAGGGTTTCATGACAAATTCCAGTAAAATCCAATTTCAGATTCCCCATTTACGAAAACACATCTACGACTCGTAGAATAGATTACAACTCGTAGAACGAGGTTTCATGCCAATTTCCAGCAACTCAGATTTTTGGACTTCCAAATCTACGAGAGGAAGTCTACAACTCGTAGAAGACTCTATAACTCATAGACGGGGTCTCATAGACCCGATCGACAGTTTTAACTAAAGAGTATTTTGATCCATTCCAATTCCTATTTAAATAAACCCTTAGATCGTTTTAGACTTGTATAAGGTCTCAAAACAAACCCTAAGGGTATTCATTCCTCATTCCACACTTGGATTTTCTTGAGAGCAAGAGGAGAGGAGAAAGGAGAGCTAGGGTTTTCAATCCAAGAGAAAGGATCAACCGAGGTTCAATTATTCTTCTATTCTCAGGTATGTAAGGCTTACCAAAGTGTGAAACTCCTTTCATCACATGCCCCTTCATCATTTCGAATCAAGATTTGAAAAAGAGTTGAGATTTTGAGAAATTTTACTACCCTAATACTAAATCTTTGTATTCATTCATGAGGTCCTATTTTACTGCATAAGATAATTGATATGTTGCATGAGTATTGATATGAGATTTATACATGTATTCCATACTTAATAGCATGAACCCTAAACTTCATGATTTCATGAATTCCATGCATGTTAATGAGTTGAGGTTGAGGTTGAGTAAATAAGTTAAGTACCTTGAATGTGATTGAGCATGAGAGGCATGTTGCATTGAGTCGCCATATATTGCTACATATGAATATCTTGCTTGCATTACATAATGAGTAAATTGAGTGATTCTAAATGACCGTTTGAGTTTGAGTCAAGTATGATTTTCTTACATTGATTGACTGAGCTAATGAGAAACTGAGTTGAGTTAAGTATTGAGATTTGAGTTGATTGATTGAGCACTGAGTTTTGAGTTGATTGATTGAGCACTGAGTTTTGAGTTGATTGAATAAGTATTCAAGATTGCGCTGATTGATGAGTTGATCATGGTTTAGTCAAGGGGGGAGTATCAAGCATCGAGCTGAGAGCGAGTATATACACGACATTTATTATGGATCCAAGAAAAAGTTGATCATCCTTTTTCATGGCAAGTTAAGGGCACGCGTGACAATGGCGTCGAATTCGTTGTACATCACCATAACTTATGATGGGGTAGAGGGTATGTCGATTAGAGAAACTCCCAAGAAACATTAATTGAGCATGATGTTTTAAAATGAGTCTATTCCTATTGAGCTTACTTTTAAAAGCATGATTTACTTTAAACTTGCATAAACTGATTTGAGCATGAGTTGTTGAGTCGAGGTGAGTGAGTTGAGCTTTACTTTTCTTGAGTTATTTTACATACCAGTATATTCCATAAACTGATGTCCATTTGGGCTTGCATCTTTTCATGAGGCAGATACAGATGATAGAGGACTTCAGCCTACGCATCGTTGGGTCCACAGATCAGTGCATCCATTTGGGATTGCATCATTTGATGATGCAAATACAGGGGATAGAGGACTTGAGCCCGTGCATCATTGAGGTCCAAATCAATACACTCCACAGTTGGTGAGTCCCTCCTTGCATTCCAGAGGAGCCCTTTTTATTTTTCTTATCTTCATTTGAGTAATTACTTTCTTTGATTGAGGTGTCCATGGTCTGTCATGGCGCCATCTAGAATTGTTGGAGAGAGGCTTCATAGACACTGAGTAGAGGGTTTGTTGAGTATTCTAAATTATAATCCAACTTATTTTATTTGTAAACTATGATTCGGTAGAGTTGCATTTTATGTTTATATATATGATGCCTTTTACTTGAGATATTCTTTCACTGTTGAGCACGATGTGACGATGAGGCCAAGTGGTTCTCTCGGGGCTAGCAATAGTCTCTGAGTGTCGGTCATGACAAAGGTACCCTATCGAGGCGTGACAATGCATAATTAAGTAAACTAATTATGCAATAATCGTAATCTAAGTATTTGGAATTAACTCATGAAAACCCATAAAAATCTATCCTTGAACTTGAAGAGAAAAATGAAAGTTTGGATTGGGCTCCATAGATGGATTGAGTCCATTGATGAAGCCGACATACCTCTTAGATTCCTAGATGAATTGACCTTGAATTTTTTGACCAAAAGTTTGAATCCCTAAGCTTCAATAGACGCTTCACTAGCAAGAAAAAATTTAGAATTTTGGGAATGAATTAAGAGTGAAAGAATTAGAATGAGTATAGTGGTAGTTTTATCAGAATTAGGTAGGTTAGGGGCGGTTTCTAGGGTCAACAACATAGTTTAGGGGTCAAACGGGTCAAATATGACCTAAAAGTTCATTAAAAACTCTATCATACCCATGTCCAAGCACCATCTAAGAGTCATAGAATAGAATATGACTTGTAGATTAGTGTTTCGTCCTATTGAAATTTTAGTTTCTGAAACAGCCTCAGAACCTCCATGTACAAACCCTTTCTACGACTTATATTTTTTTTACGAGTCGTACTCAATCCTCCCAGATATCCTTCATATTGTAAACCTGCTCATGGCTAGATCGATCGGTTT
>DF359516.1:61585-74553 GCA_000787875.1 Solanum virginianum
GAAATTGCGATCAGCGCGAAAAATCAAGTGGGAAAAATAGTCTCGACCCGATTTTAGAGCAACCGGGTCAAAAAATAATTTTTCATATTTTTCCTCGAGATAGTGTTGATGCGCACCAGGGCCACAACGCGCCCTAGGCGCGGATTCGCAAAAATATACATGTCTGTGCCCCTGGCGCGACGCAGACATATTGTTGCGCATTGTATTTTTTTATTCTTTTATGGGAAGGGCCTTTTGGTCATTCTCCACCCTATTTTAAGTCCCAAAATGTACTTTAAGTCCTTTTATTCGTATGAAGGGTTTCAAAAAAACCCATTATCTTTTAGTTCTAAGTGTGTAAGTCCTGAGAGAGGAAGAAGAGAGGGCTTGAAGGTTTACAGTTGAAGGTCGATTTCTTGAAGAAGATTAGGACAATCTTCATCTCAGGTATGTAAAGGCTACCCAAAACATAGGATTGTTCTCCCATGTGCCTCATTGAGTGAATTAGATTGATAGTTGAAGGTAATGGCTCTTGTCTGTGAAATTCTTGAATGTTATCTTGAAAACTATCTTTAATTTCCATATATTTTCTTAAATTGATGATCATCATAACTTGAATTAACTTTTAACTGAAATATTGTATGATTATGCATATACCCTACATGATTTCCTTACTAAAGACTTTAAGAATAAACTTAAGGGTAATATCTAGAGCCTTCACCATTTAGGTGTGTTGTTTGCTATAGTCGAGGTCCTGAGATGAATGTGTTGATGACTGATGTTGATGAGATTAGTATCCTTAGAGTCTAAAGGAGATTGAAATTTATCTTGAAAGAATGATCCTACTCCTTGAGTTGATAGATGATGAGATGAGTCGAGGTTTCTTGCCCGAAAGGGCTAGGTGATGGGAATTCTTAATTGATTAACAGTTTATAAGCAGGTCGAGTTATGAGAGAAGTATTGAGCACAGAAATAAGTAAGAGTGAGTCCCACTCACACTTATTAACTACGTGGCAAGCATAGGAGAGGATTGGACCGTGATAGCAGATGTTTCCTCAATCCCAAAAGAGGACTTCATAGACTTATGGATCCACCAATAGACTTGTTCTTTATTCCAACAAGGTACTGGATGAATGTGGCAATGACATTTCTTCATTGTATCACCACCATCTCATAGGTGGTGGTTTTTGGTTAGAGAAACTCTCAGATAGGTTCTATTTTGATAGTACTCGAATGTTGATGTGATAGTATGAGTCGAGATTGATGGTGATGTGATAGAGTCCTATTCCTTATCCTGAGTTGAGATTGAGTAATTGATGAGATGATGTCATATTATATTTTCTTGTCGATACTGTTTGCTTTTAGCCCATTGTACATACAATACATTTCAAGTACTAACGCTCTTTGGCGCTGCATCGTTTCATAATGCAGATTCAGTAGATAAAGGACTTTAGCAGGTAAATCATTGAGGTTCACAGACTTTCAGCCAGAGACTTGGTGAGCCCTCCCCTGCATTCGGAGGATGTCTTTATTCCCTTTCTTATTGCTTTAAGTTATTCTGAGTTTGTGGTAGTTGTGGTAGTCATGGCTTGTGATGATACCATCCTAGACCTACTAGTAATAGAGGCTTCATAGACACAAATAGATGATGGTTGATGTTGGTGTTTTTCCCCTTTTTCCTTTTTAAACTGAGTTCTTTCATTATTTTTGTTTCATGTGATAGGCATAACTGAGGAGTCTTGTAGCCCACTAATAATTAAGGTTATTTCTTTAATGTCTTCCCCTAATTGACCGATTGAACGAATGTGATGAGACTAGATAGTTCCCTTGAAGACTAGCAATAGTCTCCGAGTGCTAGTTACGTCTAGGGTACCTTTCAGGGCATGACAAACCTGGTGTCAAAGCACAGAGTTTGAGTGTCCTAGGGAGTCTATGAAGCCATGTCAAGTAGAGTCTTTTTATGGGTGTATCGTGCACCACACTTCATAAGCAGGAAGCAATAGGACATTAGAAGTGTTACCCTTCTTCTATGATCTGAGTTCGTGCGATAGAGTTTTACTCTATGGAAATCCCATTCTAATTCGTACGTTACAAGTTTGCAGAATATGCCTCCCAAACAAACAGATGCTCAGAGAGATGCCTCAGCCCCAGCTTCTGAGAATCCCTAACCAGAGGTCCTTGTTCAGATAGCGACGAGAAGACGAGGTCGGTCTGCCAGGACTGCTGAGGTCCCACAGGCGCCCTCTGCATAGCCACAGCCGGCCCCCACTCTAGAGGCAGAATTTAGGGGAGCCATTACCATGCTTACTCAGCTAGTGGCCTCCCAGGGAAATAGTCGAGGTCCTCAGGCTCCTAGTTCTAGCTCACAGGAGCTCACTGCTATAACCAGGCTTAAGGATTTCTTACGGATGAATCCTCTAGTATATATGGGGTCGAAAGTTAAGAAGGACCTATAGAATTTCATCGATGAGATGTACAAGGTTTTGAGGCCCATGCATGCTAGTGGGGTCGAAGGGGTTGAGCTTGCCTCCTACCAACTGAAGGATGTTGCAAACATCTGGTACAACCAATGGGAAGATAGTAAGGTGACGTTGCTGAGCCTATAGAGTGGAAGGAGTTTGAAGCTGCTTTCGTTGACCATTTCTTCCCCCAAGAGCTGAGGGAGGCAAAGGTTGACAAGTTCATGAACTTGAAGCAAGGAGGCATGACTGTTAAGGAGTAAAGTCTTAAGTTTATTAAGCTGTCCAGATATGCTTCGGAGATGGTCCAAGACATGAGGGCAAGGATGAGGAAGTTTGTATTCGGCTTGGGCAGGCATGTGCAAAAGAAGTGCAAAGCAGCTTTGTGGATCCCCGGCATAGACATCTCTAGGATTATGGTGTAACCCCAATAGACAGATGAGGATAAGAAAAGAGATAAAGAAGAGCAAATGAACAGGAAAGCAAAATCAGCAGGGCATGAGCCTAACCAGCAGAGACAGAATAAAGATGACAAGTCCTACTTTCAGAGGAGATCTTCTCATCATGCACCCTCTGTAGCGTGTGTGCCCATCCAACCAAATAGGGATGATCAGAAGTCGTATGGTTACCAAAATTTTAGGGCCTAGGGTGCTCAATCTTGGGCTAGTGTGACCAAAGGTACGAAGCGAAAGCCACCTTGTGACAAGTGTGGTAAACTCCATTTGGGTGAGTGTCGTGTGGGTAAGGATGTTAGTTATTCATGTGGACAGACTGGTTACTTCCAGTATGAGTGTCCAAAGAGGAAATGAGGTGAAGGGAGCAATAGAGCACAATCCTCCGCAGTACCCTAGCTGGCAATCATCAAAGGGGTACTAGTACTGGTGCAGGAGGAAGGACGAACCACCTTTATGGTATGGGTAATCGGCAGGATCAGGAGGCAGCACTAGATGTTTTTACGGGTATGCTTTGAATCTTTATTTTTTATTATTATGCCTTGATTGACAGGGATGCCACTCTATCGTTTGTGACTCCCTACGTGGCTAGTAAGTGCAGGATTCTCCCAGAGTGTTTGCTTGAACCTTTTGCTATTTCCACTCCTACTAGTGAGTCTATCTTAACTGAGAGGGTTTACAAGGACTGTGTAGTATCCATTTATAATAGGGATACCTTCGCTGACTTGGTAAAATTAGAGATGTTTGACTTTGACATGATACTTGGCATGGATTGGCTTCACGCCTATTATGCCTCAGTTGACTATAGGACCCGGATTGTTAAGTTTCAATTTCCTAATGAACCTTTCCTAGAGTAGAAAAGGAGTTCTGTTGCACCCAAGGGTAAATTTATCTCTTATCTTAGGGCCAGAAAGTTAATCTCCAAGGTTATATTTATCACCTCGTGAGAGTTAGGTCTGATGATGTTGAGTCTCCTACTTTTGAGTTAGTTCGGATTGTGAATGAGTTTCCCGAAGTGTTTACTGATGATCTACCTGTAGTCCCTCCTAACAGGGAGATTGACTTTGGAATTGATGTTCTCCCTGACACCTAGCCTATCTCGATTCCACATTACTGAATGGCCCCCGCTGAATTGAAAGAATTGAAAGAGCAATTGAAAGACTTGTTAGAGAAAGGTTTCATACAGGTTACCATCAACTAATGGTGAGGGAAAGTGATATTTCGAAGACAGCCTTTAGGACAAGGTATGGCCATTTTGAGTTCTTGTTCATGTCTTTTAGGTTGACTAATGCACCTACAGCTTTCATGGATTTGATGAACAGAGTATTCAAACCGTATCTTGACATGTTTATGATCGTATTTATTGATGACATCCTGGTGTATTCTAAGGATGAAGAGGAGCATGCTAATCATCTTAGAGTGGTTTTGCAAACCCTCAAAGACCATGAGTTATATGAAAAGTTCTCAGAGTGTGAGTTTTGGCTCAAGTCTGTGGCCTTCCTAGGTCATGTTGTTTCGGGGGATGGTATTCGGGTAGACACCCAAAAGATTGAAGCGGTTGAGAACTGGCCTAGACCCACCTCTCTGACAGAAATAAGAAGTTTCTTGGGATTGGCAGGCTATTATCGTATATTTGTTGAGGACTTATCTTTCTTGTCTGCACCATCGACCAAGCTAACTCAGAAAAAGGTCAAATTTCAGTGGTCTGAGGAATATGAGAAGAGTTTTCAAGAATTGAAGACTAGATTGACTACAACACCAGTTTTGACTTTACCCGACGGGAGGAGAGACTTTGTGATATATTGTGATGCATCAAGAGTTGGATTGGGTTGTGTGCTAATGCAGAGAAGGAAGGCGATAGCCTAGGCTTCTAGACAAGTTAATATCCACGAGAAGAACTATCCAACTCCTGATCTCGAGTTGGCAGAAGTGGTGTTCGCGCTCAAGATCTGGCGCCATTACTTGTATGGAGTTCATGTGGACGTGTTCACTGACCACGAGAGTTTGCAATTGTATTCAGTCAGAAGGAGCTCAACCTGCGACAGAGGAGATGGTTGGAATTGCTCAAGGATTATGATATGAGCATCCTCTACCACCTAAGTAAAGCTAACATTGTTGCTGATGCTCTTAGCAGGTTGTCTATGGATAGCACTGCCCAAGCGGAGGAAGGGAAGAAAGAATTGGCTAAGGAAGTTCATAGATTAGCTCGACTGGAAGTGCAACTTGAGGACAACAATGAAGGCGAGGTCAATGTTCATAATGGGTCTGCTTCATCTTTAGTGTCAGAAGTGAAGGAAAAGCAAGACCAGGACCTTGTCTTGTTCCAATTGAAAGAAGTGATTCACAAGCAAAAGTTGATCGATTTCTCCAAAGGAGGAGATGGGGTGTTAAGATATCAGGGTAGATTATGTGTGTCCAATGTTGACGGTGTCCGAGAAAGAACCCAGGCCGAAGTTCACAGCTCCGGATATTTTATCCATCCTGGTTCTACCAAGATGTACCACGAGTTGAGGGAAGTTTATTGGTGGAATGGAATGAAGAAGGATGTTGCTAAATTTGTCTCCAAGTGCCCCAATTGTCAACAGGTCCTGGTTGAACATTAGAGACCATGCAGATTAGCTCAAAATTTCAAAATTCATGAGTGGAAATGGGAGATCATCAATATGGATTTCATTACCGGATTACCAAGGTCCTGAAATCAGCATAATTCGATATGGGTGATCGTGGATAGGATGACTAAATTAGCCCACTTCTTGGCAGTCAAGACAACTAATGCGATTGAGAAATATGCTTGGTTATACATTTATGAGATTGTAAGGTTGCATCGAGTTCCCTTGTCCATTATCTTGGACAAAAAAGCTCAATCACCTCCTAATTTTGGAGATCTTTCCAGAAGGGATTAGGTACCAAGGTAAATTTAAGTACGGTCTTTCATCCACAGACAGATGGCCAGGCAGCGCGCACTATTCAAACCTTTGAGGATATATTGAGAGTCTGTGTCATTGAGTTCAATGGGAATTGGGATGATCATCTGTCATTGATGAAATTTGCGTACAACAATAGTTACCATGACAGGATCCAGATGGCCCCTTATGAAGCTTTGTACAGGAGGACATGTAGATCACCAATTAGCTGGTTTGAGGTTGGTGAAGCTGAATTGATTGGACCTGACCTTGTCCACCAGTTCATGGAGAAGGTGAAAGTCGTCAGAGAAAGGTTGAAGACGGCACTAAGTCGCCAAAAATCTTATACTGATATGAGAAGAAGAGACTTGGAATTTGAGGTGGATGATTAAGTGTACTTAAAAGTATCACCCATGAAGGGTGTCATGAGGTATGCTATATCAGACCCTACCAGATTGTGAGGAAGATTACGAAGGTCGTTGATGAGTTAAACTTACCTTCTGAGCTAGACGGGATCCATTCGGTGTTCCACGTCTCGATGCTGAAGAAGTGTTTGGGAGATCCTGCTTTGGCAATCCCTATTGAGAGTACAGGAGTAAAGGATAGTTTGTCCTATGAGGAAATTTCAGTCCAAATTATTGACCGTCAAGTCTGCAAGCTAAGGAATAAAGAGATAGCCTCCGTCAAAGTTCTATGGAGGATTTAATTCATTGAGAAAGCCATAAGGAGAAAATACCTGCACCTATTCATACCAAATTACGATGATGTCGAAGGTAATGTCTCTATCCTTAACGTAATTAAAATTTCCATTCTCAAGTCGATGTGTTGATCCTATTCTTGAGTCTAAGATAGAGATATAGAAAGTGATGGATAGTTAAGAGTTCAAGAGTTCTCGAGTGAGGAGTAAGATGAATTTTGAGCCTACTCGTGCCTTCATTCTACCATTACCATTCGAAGATGAATGATTCCAAGGGAAAGATGATGTAACACCCTGTGAAATTATCAAAATACCCCTAAAATGTAATCATGTGCATAACGCGTCTTCCCGAGCTTCGATGAAAAATCCATGATAGAATTTGCGATCAGCACAAAAAATCGAGCGAAAAAATATCCTCAACTCGATTTTAGAGCAACCGAGTCAAAAAATAATTTTCCATATTTTTTCCCGAGACAGTGTTGATGCGCGCCAGGGCCGCGATGCGCCCTGGGCGCGACCCAATACTTATATTTTTTTTATTTATTGATGGAAACTTGAAATCTCAAAAATTCGCAAAAATATACATCTCTGCGCCCCTGGCGCGATGCGAACATATTGTTGCGCAGTGTATTTTTTTATTCTTTTACGGGAAGGGCCTTTTGGTCATTTTCCACCCTATTTGAAGTCTCAAAATATGTTTTAAGTCCTTTTATTTGTACGAAGAGTTTAAAAAAACTCATTATCTTCTAGTTCTAAGTGTGTAAGTCCTAAGAGAGGAAGAAGAGAGGGCTTGAAGGTTTACAGTTGAAGGTCAATTTCTTGAAGAAAATTAGGACGATCTTCATCCCAGGTATATAAAGGTTACCCAAAACATGGGATTGTTCTCCCATATGCCCCGTTGATTGAATTAGGTTGATAGTTGAAGGTGATGGCTCTTGTCTGTGAAATTCTTGAATGTTATCTTGAAACTATCTTTAATTTCCATATATTTTCTTAAATTGATGATCATCATAACTCAAATTAACTATTTAAGTGAAATATTATATGATTATATATATGCCCTACATGATTTCCCTACTAAAGGCTTCAAGAATGAACTTAGGGGTAATATCTAGAGCCTTGACCATTTGGGTGTGTTGTTTGTTATGGTCCGGGTCCTGAGATGAATGTGTTAATGACTGATGTTGATGAGATTAGTGTCCTTAGAGTCTAAATGAGATTGAAATTTATCTTGAAAGAATGATCCTACTCGTTGAGTTGATAGATGATGAGATGAGTCGAGGTTTCTTGCCCGAAGGGGCTAGGTGATGGGAATTCTTGATTGATTGATAGTTTATGAGCAGGTCAAGTTATGGGAGGAGTATTGAGCATCGAAATAGGTAAGAATGAGTCCCACTCACACTTATTAACTACGTGGCCAGGAGAGAATTGGACCGTGAGAGCGGATGTTTCCTCAGTCCCAAAAGAGGACTTGATAGACTTATGGATCCACCGATAGACTCGTTCTTTACCCTGGCAAGGTACTGGACTAATGTTGTAATGACATCTCTTCATTGTATCATCATCGGCTCATAGATAATGGTTGTTAGTTAGAGAAATTCCTAGACAGGTTCCATGTAGTACTCTGATGTTGATGTGATAGTATGAGTCTTGATTGATGGTGATGTGATAGTGTCATATTCCTTATACTGAGTTGAGATTGAGTAATTGATGAGCTAATTATATATTATATTATCTTTTCGATACTGTTTACTTTTAGCTCATCATACATACAGTACATTCCACGTACTAATGCCCTTTTGGCGCTGCATCATTTCATGATGCAGATTCAGTAGATAGAGGACTTCAGGAGGCGAATTATTGAGGTTCAAAAACATTCAGCCAGAGACCTGGTGAGCCCTTCCCTGCATTCGGAGGATGTCTTTATTTCCTTTCTTGTTGCTTTAAGTTATTTTGAGTTTGTGGTAGTCATGACCTGTTATGGTACCATCCTAGACCTATTAGCAATAGAGGCTTCATAGACAGATAGATGATGGTTGATGTTGGGATTTTTTTCCCTTTTTCCTTTATAAACTGAGTTCTTTCGTTATTATTGTTTCATGTGATAGGCATAACTGGTGAATCTTGTAGCCCACTGATAGTTAAGGTTATTTCTTTAATGTCTTCCACTGATCGACTGATTGAATAAATATGATGAGACTAGGTGGTTTGATTGGAGCTAGCAATAGTCTCTGAATGTCAGTTACGTCTAAGGTACCCTCTGGGGCGTGACAAAATTTATAAGAAATTTTTGCATAAATTAGAGTTTGGAGTTTTGAAATTTCAATTTCAATATTTCTCTCTCTAGTTTTTAAGTCTTATGAAGAATTAAAAACAAAAGTTATGGTGTTTTATTTAAGTAAGCATTATGAATTAATTCAATTATTATTTTTGTTATTTATTTTCAATCATGAGTAGCTGAATCTTCGAATATGGTTGTGAACCCAATAAGGATATAACATTCATAGATTTTCATCTGTTTTATGATTTTTGAAAATTAAAATATTAATCTTCTTCTTATTTTTATTGATTGATAAACATTAACTTGTGTCATAATATCTTAGTTTTACTTCAAAAGCGAATTAATATTTGATATAAGAAGTTTTCATGAACTCAGGACACTAATCCTTGTTTAATAGATTTACTTAGGAATTTAATATAGCATAATCAGTTGTTCTTGTCTAAATATTTCATTTCAGTATAGATACATTTTATCAAAATAAGTTGTTCAACTCTTGAAAAAGAATGAGTGATGGTTTAGGGGCTGAGTGCATATCGAGAAATTCAGTTATCTGTAATTGTATGAAAATGACAAAAAAAAAGTGCATTTTATTATGGGGATACAACCTTAATGCTTTAACAAAATCTTTTCAACTTATATGAAATAGAAATCAAACTGGCAATCTAGTATTTGTCCAATCAGTAGTATTTCTCTCTATTTTGTATGGGATTCGACACTCAACCTTTTTTGAGTTACTATAATTTCATTTGAATGTATCACATCATCTTAAGGAATAATTTTGAACATATCAGCGAACAAGATGAGGAAAGTGAGGTTGAAATAGTTCTAACATGTAAGGATGAGGTGCACAGATTTTTCATTAAAAATTATGATAGATTGGCTATAATAAGTTTAATGAGAGGTAGAGGTTGGCCTAACAAGTATTAAGGAAAGGTGATTACTCATCTTAATGAGGACATAAACTTAAATATAAGATTATGAAAATCACAAATTAAGACAAAAAATTATTAGGTAATTGAGTGGCGTCTCTCTTTCCCGCGGGACAAACTTAGGGTAATTTGATACACTATGTAACACCCCTCACGGGCATCGAAAATGTCCTATGGTGTATTTCTTGAATATCTCAAATTCGTGCATGATTTTGTAAATCTGACTTCATATTCTCTTTCAGGGGTCAAAATTGTGTATGAAATGGGTGGCTCTCGATTTTTAGATGACCCGTAGCAAAAAATAATTTTTCACTAGGGGACTAGAAATAATAAGGATCCACGACCAGTTTGCAATGTGAACTAGGTGCAGACCAGTGCAAATTCTCCTCCGCGTTGCGGATAGGATACAGACCAGGTCATCTGATTCCTTCATTTTTTCAGCTTCACTCAAGGGCATTTGGGTAATAACTCAATACCTATATAGACGGAAAACCCTCTTTTCTTAGTCATTTTCAACCCTAGAACTCTCTAAAATCACTCAAATTCTCTCCAAAAACATCATCAACTATTCCATTAAAGTTCAAGAATCTCAAGAGCATACTCTGAAATTTCAAGGACTCAATTCAAGCTTCAAGTCTTTCTCAAATTCTTCTTCAAGAACTCTAAGATTTAGGTATGTGGGTCTTCATCCGGGTCCTTTCACCCATGGAGCCCAACTCTCTCTTTTTATGAAATTTCATGATTTCAAGGTTAAAATCTTCATGGGTACTTCTTATTATGCATTGTATATATAAATTATGTTTGATTTTATCAAGTATTGATTGATTATGCATGAATATCTATTGAAAGCTATGCATGATATGAACTATGAAAACTATGAAAGATTGTGAACTTTTAAGATGGATGTCATGATACCCAAATTAAGGGTTTTACTATAATGTTGGTGGTTTGATTTGCATGACGTTAAAATGATTTAATTATGCTCCTTCTTGTCTTATACACTTAAATTGCATGATTTTGAATATATGTTCATATACCGACCATGTTTGACTAAATTTACATGATAAGGATTCTTATATTGATGAAAGGCTATTGCATGTTTTGCAAGACAAGTATTTCTATGGAAATTTATAGGATCCTAAGCATGTAATGAACTCATAAAAAGTTTCTATGATTTGCAAGTAATATGTTGAGCCCTTATTCTACATTTTTACCCTCTTGTGAGTGAATAATGTCTATATGAGAGGGCAAGCATGATAACTATTTACCCTCATGTACAAACTAAAGCTCACTAGTAGGGGACAAGCATGTTACAATCTCTACCCTCATGTGAAATGTGATGCCTACTAGAAGGGGTCAAGTCTATGCATTATTTTTACCCTCAAGTCAAGGTATACGCCACATATAGAGGTCAAGTATATTGATGCCTACTAGAAAAGGTCAAGTCTATGCATTATTTTTATCCTCTAGTATAAGGTATACGTCATGTGTAGGGGTTAACTATGTGAATGAGCTACTCATGTCAAGTTATCATGTTTTACAAGTCGCTCATGTTATGATTGAATTTATGACTATTTCAAGTATTCCGCAGGATTAGACTTAGCACAGAATGAGGCTTAAGATGGGAGCTCGATTTCCTTTATTCGGTGTGAAATGAACATCGGGATTCCAAGTAGTAGCTCGCTTGGTCTTATATGTCGGTTAAGGTCTCCACCCACATATGTATTATATATTGTGCAAGTTTGATTATCTTCATCTATGTTTTAATTCAAGTATGGATTATACATATCATATTGAGCTTATGTCTAATGATTATGATTATGCATCTTAATTATTATTAAGTTAATTATCTACATGCATGTTTTAACTCAAGCATTGATTACACATGTCATATTGAGCTTATATCCATTGATTATGCATCTTGAATATTATGGTTTATGTCGTTGTTGCATTGCACCCTGCATACTTAGTACATTCCAAGTACTAACGCATACTTTTTGCCTACGTGATCTCACCATGTAGGGACCGAAGCTCATATCGATCCTCCTCCACGTGGCTAGCCGGATCGTTTGAAGATAGCTTTGGGTGAGTCCTCAATTCCGGGGACAATATCTATCTTACTTTCATACTTTTGCTAAGATTTGTCTAATATTTTTGGATGCTTATCTTTGAGGGTGAGCCCGAGTGATGTTTTGACCTCCGCTCCATTCATAGTAGAGGTGTTGTTGGATATGGATATCATGTATTGAGTTTGATTCCTATTATGTGTACATTATTATGAAAGATTTCTCTTAGTCCTTTATTTCCATCTATGCTCTTTTTAGTTTATTGATGAGATGGAAATCCCAAGTCACGCTTCCCCTAGATTCTATTGTTACCTGCTGCTTGTTTTATTATGCTTCCGCAATCAAGGATGTGTAAATGATATGCTAAGAAGCTTGTTTGGGGCCTCTTCGGGTTCTTCATTCATCATGTCACATCTAGGTCTTAAACTTGGATCGTGACACACTATGTGTGTCTCCCTCTTCATACAAGTATAATAGCATTATTCTCATTTTTGTATATGATTTCTGTTACTTCTAATTATTGTTTGTACTTCAGTTATCACATTACTTGGTTGTTGTTATTGGTCCTTATTTTTTAATGGTGTGTAGTATTCGTCCTATTGTTTGATGCCTTTTTCACTTTTGTGTTTTTAATGTGCGTTACTCAATCTAAGTGTCTTTCAAAAATAATTTTTCTATCTTCACAAAATACATATAAAGTATGCAAGCAATTTACTTCTTTAGACTTCACCTATGAAATTACTTGTATATGCTGATGTCGTTAAAATTCACAAGTAGTCAATCACTACAATAAAGAAAAACTCACTTCTCAAGAGATATGGATAGGCACCGAGATTAGAGAACTAAATTTGCTCCTAAATTCTATTATGAAAAACATAGCATTAATTAGACATAATTCCAGTATGGCTAATTCAAGAAATGCAGTGAAATTAGACAACAAGAATGTGTACAATCATATTTAAAGAGTTTAATGGGATCTAAATCTCATCCTTGAGAAAGTACTATAAACCTATAATTTTTCCTAAAAATTATTATCCAATAATTGAATTCTTACTGATGTTACTTATATTGCCCAAATTAAAGAATAAGTTGCCTGACAGAGACAATAGATATCCTAAATGTTAAACAATTAACTCATAATACAATTGGTTGTGTTGTAAAATTGATTCTAAATTAACTAAAATTAAAGATTACCAGAAACT
>DF359515.1:12059-40318 GCA_000787875.1 Solanum virginianum
TTTTGACTAAATTGAGCACGACATGTACTTCTGCTGTCTCTATTCATTTGGCTATTCTGATGATCATATGTACTATCTGCTTTACATACTTGGTACGTCTTTCATACTGACCCCCGTTCCTTCAGGGGCTGTGTTTCATGCCCGCAGGTCCTGACATACAGGTTAGAGGACATCCTGTATAGGACCTCCACTACTGCTTCTGACGAGCTCCCCTACTCCAAAGCCACGGTTGAGATACTATGTTGATATTTTATTCACACTTCAGATATTATGTATGTTGGGTATGGCGGGTGCCCTGTCCCATCGTTTGATTCCATGTATTCATGTTAGAGGTCTGTGGATACATGTGAGGTAGGTCCTATCTGCCAGTTTCCAGTATCATGTATGTATATATGCTTGATATGTTACACCTAGCCACCTGTTGCGCATTCTGATTCTCTGCTATGTTATTAGGCGGCAGGACCGTAGCGGTGACTTTGTCGACCCATTTATTCATGCATTCATGTTTATACTCTGTTTGTTGGTTCACTGTACTCTTCTATTTCAGGTGGCTAGTCCATAATACAGAAGTTCTCAAAAAGTTCCAAAGGAATGTTCTTACTTATGGATATGGTTTGAGGATAGGTTTGTATAATGCGGTAGTTATTCGGTTGAGTTCATAAATGGTGAAAATTCTGATAACATAAATTTTACACCTGACATATCTTTGGGTCAGCTGATTATGACTATTCCCGGTTTATGGATCTTGTTGATGTTAGTGGAATCAATCTGATTCTTCCTTTACATTGTTTATTTCAAAATTTAAAATTTTGGTTTATGGAGTAGGACCTCGAGGCTAGATTTGTGGGAAAATTGGCATTGTTGATGAAACTGGTACTAAGTTAGTACAAGTATTGAACTAAGAGATTAATGAGAAAGAGTCAATGTTATAGTCTTCCGTGGATTTTAAATTTCCTGATCAAGTATAATATCTGTTGTTTGTGCGAAACTTATGAAGGATGACCTAAGGCAAGATTTAATATAATTGATAGACCTAGAACATTAAGTTGACTTAACAAAGTTACCTTACTACTTCAAAGAGTTAATTCTATACTATGGTTCAAGGCTAGAATATTGTTAAGGTGAAATTGAAGTCGTGGTTACTTAACTTAGGCATAGTAATGAACTATCAGAAGATTTTGTAAATAAGACTTTATGCCTTCCTCATGGATCTGAATGAATCTTATAGTCATAATCCAAGTGTAAAGTAAGTCTATTTTATGGCCATTATCATTGAATGCTAAGGATCTACACCTAGTAACAGTTCAAGTATGGAAATGAACTTCATAGACATATTTTATGGGGATCCATTGGTAGTGTATTGGAGTAATGGTGCAGCAGGATAGCTTAGAAATGGTATGTAAATAATATTAGAATTGATTGATATGTATTTGGTATTTGTTGGTTGAAATGGAGACTCTTTATTGAAAAATTTAAGCGTTTTGACTCTAGAAGAGAGTTTTGAGCGCTAGACCATTGTAGTGCATTTCTCGAGGCTTGTAGACGTCCTTGAGAGTGTTAAGTATGTGATCAATAGGTAGGCTGCCCATATTTACAAGATTTAAAGTTAACGTCAAGCTGTGATTTTCTAGCATTTTATGTTTTTGGTTGACATTGGAGGGTTATGATTGAGTTGTGAAAATTGGAAAGGTGTTTGAGTCTATTGAATGTGTATAAAGTTATTTCAAGTTAAAGAGTAAGTCTAACATGGTGATGGCAAGGTAGCAAGCGATCAGTTTCTTATAGGAAGTAATTTGATTTTGGATGCTAGAGGTATTTGAGGGAGTGGATTATAGTCTTGACCCTAATGTCTATATGTCGGGCGAGCAAGGATCTACTATGAGGAACAATGCTTAAATTAGGAGAAGAGCAGTGGATTTTTACATGAATCAGTTTAGTGAAGACAATATGCCTCAGAATTATAGTATGCTTAATTGTCGTCCTAAACTCACTATAGAGAGGAAAAGAATAGCATAGTCAAGCTGCCAAAAATGTATGAGGTAAAGAGAGCAATTTTTGAACTAAATGAGAATAGTGCTACTGGCCCTGATGATTTTACAAGGTTGTTCTTTCAAGAATGTTCGGACATAGTGGCTGAGGATGTGACAAATGTGGTGAAGACCTTCTTTTGTAGACATGAACTCCCTAGGTATGTCACACATACAATCCTGGTTCTTATACCAAAAAAGTAATTGCCTAGGACTTTCTCTGATTTGAGACCTATCAGTTTTGGCTGCTTCATTAATAAAGTCATCTCAAGGGTAGTTAATGACAAACTGGTAACCATCCTACCAAAAATCATCTCCTACAATAAGGTTAGCTTTGTAAAGGACAGAAATATCATAGAAAATGTCCTACTTACTCAAGAGATAATCAAAGAAATCAACAAGAGAAGAAAACATGTTAATGTATGGTTAAGCTAGATATGACTAAAGCCTATGATAGGTATCATTGATCTACTTAACAAAGGTACTAAGGAAGTTTGGCTTCTCTGAAGTTCTAGTTGTCATGGTCTGGAGATTTCTATCTAACAATCGGTATTCTATGTTAATCAATGGTCAATCATATGGGTTGTTTCAATCTTCTAAAGGACTAAAGCAGGGAGATCCTTTGTCACCAACCCTTTTCATTATTCCTATAGAAGTATTATCTTGGGGTATGAACAACCTACATGTTGATGATTGTAACGACTCAAAACGTGCCCAAATATGTGCTTCAAAAGTGCCCGATTATAATTTCTTTGTATCTAAAATTCCATGCATTATTTCAGGAATTCGACTTCATATTCTTTTTCAGGGGGGTCAAATTTATGGGGAAAAGGGTCTAACACCAATTTTAAAGCAAACAATTCATAATTTTGATTTTTCAAGTTTCAAAAAAATAGTGAGGTTAGCACGTTTGGGGCGCGATGCGCCCCAGTGTTATTCCTATCCAACTTTTTTTAACTCAGTCCAAGACTTTTAGGTCTTGGGTGTCCAAGACTTTTAGGTCTTGGGTGTCCAAGACTTTTAGGTCTTGGGTCTAAGTGTTCCCACACGAGAAAACACCTATACTTAGCCATATTTTGCCTTCATATCATAAAAGACATTCTCGAATACTCACTTAAACACTTCGTCTTATATTTCTCTCAAACATTCAAGTGCCAAACCCTCATCTGCATATTAAGGTTCTCCTTCAATCTTCAAGTCTCCATCCCCAATCTTCTTCAAGGATTCTCCAAAGGCTAAGATATATGGGTTTCTTTCACGAATTCCTTTCATTCATGATGCCTAAGCTTCTTTTTTTTAAAATTGCATGATTTAAAGTTGATTTACTCATGGGTCTTATCTATTAATGAAATTCACTGCACACTATATTGGGGTTTATGAAATTATGTCTGTTTTACTATGTTTTAGACTATGAATCTAAGATCTATTGTGGGATTGGATCAAAGGTTTTGATGTATATTGCTTGCGTGTGTTACCAAGTATCTATTAAAGGTTTTACATTGAATTTTTTAGCATGATTTCACTCTTGAACTGCATGGATTTACACTAGCACTACATACCTTCTTAAGTGTTTGATAAAATATCTGGTTATGGTTTCTTGAGGAATTGAAGGTCCAATGCATGTCTTATAAGTTGAATTACTCAATGATAATGGAATAATGATGAAAGTCATGCATGTATATAATGACTATATAGGAATGTTTATATGAGTTGCTTTCATGAAGGAGTACCTATGGTGTTGCAAGTAGATTGTTGGGTATCCATGTTTTTTGTGCTCTTGAGAAAATGGGGAAGGTCTTCCCTTGTTGTTTGAAATATAATGTTGTGATGAACAAGTTATATTATCCCTACCGAAAAGGCCATGCCATAAGGTAGAAAGACTACTGATTCCAATCGAAAAGATCATATCGTAAAATATGGACCACCCTATAGAAAAGGCCATGCCGTAAGATAGAATAATTAATAATTCCTACTGAAAAGATCATATCGTAAGGTATGGACACCCTATCAAAAAGGCCATGTCGTAAGGCAGAAAGACTAATGGTTCCTACCGAAAAGATTAAATTGTAAGGTATGGACATTCTATCGAAAAGGTCATGCAGTAAGGTAGAATAAATCACTGCTCCAACCCAAAAGATTATATCATAAGGTAGAAGATGTCTTATACTACCTATCAAAAAGAGTATATCATATGGTAGGGGTATTGGTAACATTCTCCAAAAAAGTTGTACCATAAGGTGAGTGAGGGCCCATTTGGTCCATTTCATGAAGATTTGTAAGAAAGATTTGAGTATGTATTCCATCTTGAATTACATTCCTTGATCATGATTTACAAGCATGTTTTACCTTATGCATTGTTTATGTATGCCATATTGCCTATGTACTATCTCTTGCTATGATTATGCATTTTGATTATTGCCTATCTCTTGTTCTATTGAATGCTACATACTTAGTCCATTTAAACGTATTAAAGGATACTCTATGCCTACATGATATCACCATGTAGGAACCAGAGCCCCCTTTGAGCATCTCCACCCACGTGGCTAGTACAGTTTCACTCAAGCTTGTTGGTGAGTCCTCCATTCTAGGGACATTGCTTATGATCTCATAATATGTTCTAAACTATCTTTCTTTTATGTATACTCTAACTATAAGGGTGAGCACAGTTGCTTGTCTTGGCCCCCACTCTTATCTATGTAGTAGGGGTGTTGTTGGACATGACATGTATCTATGCTATGAGCTTTGAATCTATTGACTCTTGATATTTATGATATGGAAGTTTACCCTTAGTCCCAATTCCCCTTGTTTACATTTATCTCTTATTGTCATTCTAATTATTTTTGCAACCAAGGACGTGTAATGATATGCTATGAGGCTTATTTAGGGTTCCTTTGGGTTCCCCATTCACCGGTCACATCTAGACCCTAGGCTTGGATCGTGACAAATATTATATCAAAGTACTAGGTTATTGGATCCTCAGAGTCAACATATCACATCGATTAGAGTATTTTTCATGGTTGTGTTTTGCACCAAAACTATGAGCAAGATGCTATGAGGTGTTTAGGAAATGTTTCCCTTCTTCATGTTCTAAGTCGTGCTATAGAGTTGAAGTAAGGGTTTTTGTGCCTAACAATTGTTCTTTGCTATGCTAAATCATGCCTAACAAAAGAGGAAGGAGAGCCCGCACTCCCTAGGAATAACCAGCTCATCATTTTTCCTCCCTAACAATTATTCCTTGGCATGCTAGTTGATCATGCCTAACACAAGAGGAAAAAGGCTCTGCGCTCCCTAGGGATAAACAGCTAATGGAGAGCTTTGGGAGGCTCTCACTTTGCTTGGACAAGCTGTGGCCAATCAAGGGGTCCAAGCCACTCATGCTCCTACACCGGCTTCACGGGTGAGAGATTTCATGAGAATGAGCCGACCAGAGTTCTATGGGTCAAGAGTGGAGGAAGACCCAATAAAGTTCATTGATGAGACATAAAGTATTGGCCATCATGGGTGTTAGATCGAAAGATAAGATGGAGTTGGCAGCCTACCCCTCAAGGTGTAGCACAAACATGGTATAATCAATAGAGGGAGGAGAAGGGAGTTAACAATATGGTTCTATGGGAAGAGTTCAAGGCGGCCTTTCTTAATTAGTTCTTTCCTCTTAAGCTTAGGGAAGCCAAATTAGTAGAATTCATAAATTTGAGACAAGGGTCAATGAGTGTAAGGGAGTATACTCTCAGGTTGAAACTCTCTAAGTATGCTCCTTACTTGGTTGCCGACCCAAGGGCTAGGATGAACAAGTTCGTGATGGGTGTCTTCGACTTGGTGAGAGAAGAATGTCGGCCCGCTACCGCTATGTTGATTAATGATATGAATTTGTCCTGCCTTATGATTTATGTCAAACAAATGGAGGAGGAGAAGTCGAGAAAAAGAAGGGGTGATGAGGCCAAGAGGGCTCGACTTGATTGTGGCTCCCAAGTTCTAGAGTCCGACGATCTCCAAGCAAGAGGGTCGCTAAGAATGGGGTGTCAAACCCAAGGCCCCAAAGAGATGATGGGGTGAGTCATCCTAGATGCCTAAAGTGCAATAGAAAACATAATGGTACATGTTGGAGGAACATGGGTGCATGCTTTGGATTTGGGGAAATGGGCCACAATTTTGGATTACCATATGCTCAAAACAAGGGTAAAAATGGTCACGTTGATCAAGGTGATACTACAAGACGTGATCAGTTCTATGCTCTTCAAAGGCGGAAAGAGGTAGATGAGGCACCTAATATTGCTACCAGTATGTTAAAGTTTCCTTAACTTAGAGGTGTGTGCATTGTTAGGTTCGGGTGCCACTAGTCCCTTTATTATTAATTTGTTTTTTATGGCCTTGTTGTGTGTATCCCGAGTTGCTATGTGAATCTCTTGGTGATTACCACTTTGTTGAGCTGTTGTTGCTAGAAGGTTGGTAAGTGTTGTTCCATGGTCATGTGGTGTCTAGGTTTTACCTTGTGATTTTGTTGGATTGGATGTGATGAGTTTGAGATCACATTTAGAGTGGATTATTTGCATGATTATTGTGTCTCCATTGATGGTAGGGCCCATAGAGTAAGATTCCAATTCCCTAATAACCCGTTTTGAGTGGTAGTGAAGGGGGTAAGTCCATCTCTTGTTTTAGGGTAAAATTGATCTCCAAGGGATTGCATTTATCATTTTGTAAGAGTTAAGGGTATTGAGCCTAAGTTATTTCTATTGGGTTGTATCTGGTGACCAATGAGTTATTGAATGTCCTTTCCCGTACGTTGAATTTTGGGTGGTGTCTCTTGGTTGACTTATGCCCCTGATCATGTCTATAGGAATCATGAATAGGGTCTTCAATCCCTACATTATTATATTCTTGGTGGTTCTTGGTGATGATGTACTCAGTGCTTTCGAAAGCAGGGAGAGCTTGTAAATCATTTGAGGGTGATGTTGTGAATTCAAAAGAGGTGAGGTTGCTTGGAAATTATGGAAAGTGGAGACCTTTCGGAGACAAGAAAGTGGTGGTGTAAGGAATTTAATGGCTCCAAATCTTCTATGGTTGAAGGGGTCTAGTAAGATAAGGCTTTGATTTATGCTTGCAAGAGTTGGAGGTCTTGGTGAAGGAAGGTTGAGTGGAGGTTGTCTCCCAAGGGGGAGATGGTGACGTTTGGTACTAAGTCACTCGTGTACATATATTAAGTTGATTGAAAAAGATGTCTTTGGGAGTTGCTATTCCTTTCATTATTCCTAGTTGCTAGTGAGACTTAGCTATATGGGTCTATTGGAGCTAGAAAGGCTAATAAGGGTTGCTCCATGTTCTCATTACATAAAGTCTTGACTTATGATCTTGGTGGAATTTGGTTTGATGGATTGGAGGTCTTGAGGTGGTTTATGGTACCAAGCGGGTTATTTGTGACTAAGGTTGACAAATGAGTTTAGGGTTGTGAGTCTTTATAGAATGTGGATGGAGGTTTGTAAAGTTGCATAAGGGTGGAATAACCTAGGGATATGTTTATGGTTTGTCCAGCTATTCATAATTTTAGGTTGGAAGGATGTGTTGCTGACTCTAGTTCGAAGGAACTCCTTGAGGTTGTGGGTGTTGTGGATGACAAGTTGACTTAGGAATAGGTCCCGGTAAAGCCAAGGGATGGAAGGGTGAAGGAAGTTGATTGATAAGGATGTGGTGTTCGTTAAGGATCTAGGGAAGGTTCGTCTAGTCGAAAGAGTCTCTTCGGGGAGAGGGCATGAAGAAAAAATATTCATATCTCGTTCATTTCTATTCAAGCTTATGATAACATCTCAAGTCCTTTCATGATTCCAAGCCTTATGTTTCAGCCCCTATGCCATTTGCATGCATCCATGATTATGTTGACAAGTTCATGAAGATTTTGACACTTATGTTGATGTTTTGAAAATAGTGTTTTAAATGTATTATTGCATTCTTGTTGGGGATGATTTATTCATGATTACTCTACTCATATACGTTTCCTTGAAATTCGCGGACAAATGTTCCCAAGAGGGAGATATTGTAAAGACCCCAAAAAGTGCCCGAAAATATACCTCAAAAGTGCCAGAAATTGTAATTTCCATATATCTCAAAATCCATGCGTTATTTCAAAAATCCGACTTCATATGCTTGTTCAGGGGGTCGAATTTTGGGGGAAGATAGTCTAACCCCAATTTTGGAGCAAACGATTCGCAATTTCAATTTTTCGAGTTTGACGAAAACAGTGAGGTTAGCACTCGAACCCCAGTGTAATTCCTGTCCAGTTTTTTAACTCGGTCCAAGACTTTTAAGTCTTGGGCCTAAATGTTCCCACACAATAAAACACCTATACTTAGTCATATTTTTCCTTCATATCATACAAGACATTCCCTAATATTCACTCAAACACTTAGTCTTATATTTCTCTCAAAAGTTTATGTGCGAAACCCTCATCCGGATCTTAAGGTTCTCCTTCAAGCTTCAAGTCTCCATCTCCAATCTTCTTCAAGGATTCTACAAAGGCTAAAGTATATGCCTTTCATTCATGGGATCCTTTCACTCATGATGCCCAAGTTCCTTTTCTTAAAATTGCATGATTTAAAGTTGATTTACTCATGGGTCTTATCTATTATGAAATTCACTGCATACTATGTTGGGGTTTATGAAATGATGACTATTTTACTATGTTTTTGGCTATGAATATAAGATCTATTATGGGATTTGATGAAGGGTTTTGATGTATATTGCTTGAGGATGTTACCAAGTTTTGAGCTATAAATCTAAAATCTATTTTAAGATTTGATGAAGGGTTTTGAGGTATATTGCTTGAGGATGTTACCAAGTATCTATTGAAGGTTTTATATTGAATTTTCTAGCATGATTTCACTCTTGAATTGCATGGATTTACACTAGCACTACACACTCTCTAATTGTTTGATAAAATGTTCGATTATGGTTTCTTGAGGAATTGAAGGTCCAAGGCATGTCTTATGAGTTGAATGACTAAATGATCATGGAATGATGATGAAAGTGATGTATATATGTGATGACTATATAGGAATGTTTATATGAGTTGCTTTCATGAAGGAGTACCTACGGTGTTGCAAGTAGATTGTTGGGTATCCATTTTTTTGTGCCCTTGAGAAAATGGGAAGGTCTTCCCTTGTTGTTTAAAATGTAATGTTGTGACAAGCTAGTTATATGATCCCTACTGAAAAGCCATGCCATAAGGTAGAAAGACTAATGATTCCTAATGAAAAGATCATATCGTAAGGTATGGACCACCCTGTAGAAAAGGCCATGCTGTAAGATAGAATAACTAATAATTCCTACCGAAAAGATCATATCGTAAGATATGGACACCCTATCAAAAAGGTCATGCCGTAAGGTAGAAAGACTAATGGTTCCCACCAAAAAGATTGTATCATAAGGTGTGGACATTCTATTGAAAAGGTCATGCTGTAAGGTAGAATGAATCACGGATCCTACCCAAAAGATTATATCGTAAAGTAGAAGACGCCTTATACTACCTACTTGAAAGACGTAGGGTTTTGTTAACACTCTCCAAAAAGGTTATACCATAAGGTGATTGGGGGCCCATTTAGTCCATTTTATGAAGTTGGTAAGAAAGATTTGAGTATGTATTCCATCTTGAATTACATTCCTTGATCATGATTTACAAGCATGTTTTACCTTAAGCATTGTTCATACATGCTATATTTCCAATGTACTATCTCTTGCTATGATTATGCATTTTGATTATTGTCTATCTCTTAGAGGTGTTGTTGGACATGACATGAATATATGCTATGAGCTTTGACTCTATTGACTCTTGATGTTTATGATATGGAAGTTTACGCTTAGTCCCAATTCCCCTTGTTTGTATTTATCTCTTATTGTCATTCTAATTGCTTTCGCAACCAAGGATGTGCAATGATATGCTATGAGGCTTGTTTGGGGTTCCTTCGGGTTTCCCATTCGTCGATCACGTCTAGACCCTAGGCTTGGGTCATGACAATAATGATTTTAAAGGGTATGGGATGCATAAATGGTGCCAAAATATTAACCACCTCTCCTATGCTGATGACACTATTCTTTTTTGTTCGGGTGAAAATACTCAATCATTAAAATGACGAATATTCTGAGGGGATATGAAGAGGTGTATCGAGAGCTAATCAACAAATCAAAAATTTCTTCTATCTTCATAAAAAAAAACTCTTTTGATATAAACCATCAGGCTAAGAAAGCTCACTGGAATCAGACAAGGTGAATTCCTATTTATTTACCTTGGATGTCTAGTGTACTATGGGAGAGTAAAATGCATCTACTTCGAGGACAGTCTAAGAAAAATATGTAGAAGGATATTTTTGTGGCAGAACTGGCTATTATCTTTTGGTGGAAAGATGATTCTAATCAAACATGTCCTACAGTCTATTCCTACATATATACTATATGCTTTGTGTCCTCCAAAGGGAGTGATCAAGGCAATGCATAAGATATTTTCTAAGTTTTTCTGGTCTAATTCTATATCAGTAAGATGAAGACATTGGTCTGCATGGGATGATTTGTGTTTTCCTATAGATGAAGGAGTGTTGGGCTTTAGATCCCTAATTTACATGAATAAGGCTTTGATTGCAAAGCTTTGGTGGAATTTCAGAACATCCATAGGCTCATTATAGTGCATCTATATAGAAAATAAGTACTGCAAGAAGATACACCGTACTTTTGTTATCAGCCCTGGGCCTTCACAGATATGGTGAAGAGTGACCACAATCAGAGAAAAAGTTGAGCCTTTACATTTAGTGGCTACTAAAAGTAGGGAACTCTAATTTCTGGTTTAACAACTAGACCAAATGTGGTACATTATATTACCTGGATGAAGAAATAGCTATTGACGAGGAATTGGAGATCAAAAAATTCAGTCAAAATTCTAGATGGAATGAAGGAGCCATAAAAGACAAGTTATCATCTAAGTGGGCAGAATTCATCATAAGTGATATCAAGCCATGAGAAATAGATCCCAATGATAGGGGGTTGGTGGATAAGAGACCTAGTTGGCAGTTTTTCTATCAAGTCAGCCAATAATATCCTCAAGATAAGAAAAAGACCAACTGACTGGGCTAAGAATGTGTGGATTAAAGCTCTCCCTCACAAAATCTCCTTTTTCTTATGGAAAGTGCTGAAAAGGAGGGTACCAACTGATAATGTCCTCAGAAATATAGGAAATCCTATAGTTTCTAAATGTGGTTGTTGTGATATAGGGTGTATAGAAACCTTGAACCATTTATTTCTAACAACTCCCATATCCTAAAAGTTATAGAAGCATTTTGTTACATGTGCAGGTTTTCCGATGGAGGATGCACACCTAATCACAACTCTACAGAAATGGTGGAGCCACGCAAAGGCATTGAGAGCTAGGAGATTGTTGAATGCAACACCTACAATCATAGTCTATGAATTATGGAAAATAAGGAATTCCCTAAGATATGATATACAGTATCCTTCTGGCAGGTACAAAAGAACTGTCTCAAAACAATTCAACTCCTGATAAGTCCTACTTTCCTACATGGAATCAGCTACTTGTGAGATGGTCAAATTCTTTTCATATGATGCAAAAGTACATGGCTGAAATTCACATGTGGATTGTGAGATAGGAGTCACCTCAACAGGGGTGGGTCAAGTGCAATACCGACTAGGCCAGCAAAGAAAACCTTGGTAAGAGTTCCTATGACTTTTGTATAAGCAGTTCAAGTGGTGAGTTCATATATGCAGAAGCCAACTTCATAGGGGAGGCCACAAATATGATTGCAGAATCCAGAACTATTAGGGAAGCACTGGTATACTGCTCCAATCATGGTTGTGAAAATATTGAGGTAGAGACAGACTCCCTGTCCCTAAGGAATATTCTAAACAATCTTTGGAAAATCCCGTGGGAGTTCTTGGAAATAGTGAAAGATATTCTCAGATTGATGCAATCAAAAGACATACAATTTAAGCATATTTATATAGAAGAGAATCACTTGGCAGATTTCATTACAAACATAACAATAGATATAGAAAGTAAGCAAGTTTTCAATACATTCAATCAACTTCCATGTAGGAGACTGTTAAACATGGATAAGTACAAGATCTCTGCTATTCGGCTAAGATTGAGGAGTAATAGCAAAAACAACTAAAAGCCATGGATATTCACAAGTGCCAAAGGACGAAACATGACAAAAACATCTATATAACACTACTTCACTATCTAATGTTACTCCTATGCTAATCAAATCTTAAAAAAATCAAATCCATCAAGAAGGGAAGAGCCATGACCAGTTTCAGCATCCATGCATGCATCTATCACTAAACCAAGCCAGAAACCTCTTGAGCAACCCAGATTCTCCATGGGGTTTCTTGATGCACAGCAACATAGCATTAACAGAGGATAAAATGAAAGAAGGATGTGAAGAGTTATGGTATAAATCACTGCACCTACACCTTTATGAGGCTAACAGCTAGGGCTGGAGTCTTGACCCTTCATTTTGATGAATCGGGAAGAAGACCTAAACGAGAAAAAAAGAAGGTCAATAACTATCAAGAAAAGGAAAAGCTTAGGAGATGGAGTGTACCTTTGATAGCTGAGAAGAAAAGATCTCTGAAGTACAAGATAAAGGTAGTTAAACACCCAAAAATGGCAAAACGAGAACTAAAGAGAGGGCAACCTATACATGAACAACGGAATAGGGAAAGTGATACGTTAGGTGCCCTTATTAGGAAAGCAACCCTAGGCCCAAGGAGTTCCAAAAAACAAGTTAATATCCAAGGTCAAGGTTTGATACTATTACATTATGTCTTGAATTATTAGATGCTCTATAGTTCTTGCCTTAAAGGAAAGACTTAGACCTAGAATTTCACAACTTAAGCCCCCTAGGTAAGACTTGACAACTACATTGTGTTTTGATTTATTATATATATAGTTTTTGCCTCTTATCCAAGGACTTCAAAATAACAAGTTAAGCCCCATGGGCAAGACGTGAGATGTCACATTTTGTTTTGGTTTATAAGATACTTCATAATTATTGCCCTAGAAGTAAGATTTGTTAGTCCAAGAACTTCTAAACACAAGTCAAGCCTCATGAGCAAGATTTGACATTATCGTATTACGTATTGATTTATGAGATGCTTTATAATTCTTGCCTTAAAAGTAAGACATAGACTAAAAAATTTCACAAGTTACACCCCATGGGCAAGACTTGACACTAGTGAATTGCATTTTGATTTATTATACGTTCTATAACTCTTGCATATTAGCCCAAGGACTTCAAAATAACAAGTTAAGCCCCATAGCCAAGATGTGATGATATTATATAATATTTTAATTTATGAGATACTCTATAACTATTGCCCTAGAGGTAAGACTTGTTAGTCCTAGGACTTCTAAACAATAAGTTATGTCCCACACGCAAGATTTAACACTACTACATTATGTCTTGATTTATGAGATGCTCTAATAATAAAGCTTGGGGGTGTTGCTCAACCCCTGACCGTCCAAAGGAGTGGGGACCCTTTGGCATAGGTCTATTCCCTTTAAAAAATGAGATTCTCTATAAATCTTGTCTTAGAAGCCAGACTGTCACGACCCAAGCCTAGGGCCTAGACATGACATGGCGAATGGGGAACCCGAAGGAACCCAAATCAAGCCTCTTAGCTTGTCATTACACATCATTGGTTACAGAAGAATGTAAAAGACTTAAAGTAAAAAAAAGGGCTAAGGGATAGCTTGCCAAAACCCCAACATCAAGAGACAAGGAATCATAGCTAATATCATAATTACACAACTTGTCCAAAAAACACCTCTAAACACATAGATAGAGCGGAGGCCAAGACAAAGCTACCAGGCTCACCCTCATAGTCTAATAGAACATAAAAAAGTGTCTCAATACATAGATAATGGGAACATAGACTAAGGTCCCCGAAATGGAGAACTCACCAAAAAGCTTGGAATAGCACTATCTAGCCACATGGAGGAGGAGGATAATCAACTTGGGCACCGGTTCCTACATGATGATATCATATAGGCAAGAGTATGCATTAGTACATTTGAATGTACTAAGTATGCATGGTGCAATACAACAATAGATAGACATCATACTCAAAATGCATACATTAGACAATAGGCATAGTATAACAATTTGGCATGTATGATCAATGCGTAAGTAAAACATGCTTTAAGTAACTCATGCTCATATAAGGTATCATATCTGAAGAATAGACTGAGATAGATTTCCAAGGTATGAAATCCTTGGGTTTAGCTATGATGCTGCCCCATCACTTAGGTGGTGAAGTACTAACCCTTCACTCAATTGGTGATAATGTCACCCCATCACATAGGTGGAGAAATACTAACCCTTTCTTTGGTTGGTAATAATACTACCCCATCACCTAGGTCAAGAGTACTAACTCTTCCCTCAGTTGATGATTATTAACCCCCATCTCAGTTAGTGATGATGTCGTCCCATCACTAGGTGGAGAAGTTCTAACCCTTTTCTCGGTTATCTGGGTTCTTAGACCCCTCGAATTGGGCATGGTCTAATGAAACACTTTATATAGAATTCATCATGAATATAAGCTCATTTCATCATCATAACATCATTCATATCATATCTCATACTTTGGACCTTTATTTTCCCAGAAATCATAGCCGAATATTTTATCAAACACCTTGGGGGTGTGTAATGGGAGTAAAAGACCATGCAATTTAGAGATGAAAGCATGCAAGAAAGTCTGTTGTAAAATCACCAGTCAACACATTGCAACACCCTCAAGACATTCACATTAAAACCCCTCATCAGTGAAATCATACAAGAAAATCCATTTTAAAACCATCAATCAACACCTTGTAACACCCCCAAGACATTCGAATCAAAACCCCTCATCAAATCCAACACTAGATCCCAGATTTGAAGCTCAAAACATGCTAAAATAACCATACTTTCATGAACTAAAATTGATGTGCAGTAAATTTCTCAATATATAAGACGTACATGTAAAATCAACTTTAAATCATGCATTATTCAGTAAAAGGGAGTTTAGGCACCATGGGTGGAAGGACCCAATGGTTCAACACCATATACCTTAGCTTTGGTGAAGTTCTTGGTGAAGGTTGAAGATGGAGGCTTGAAGCTTGAAGAGAATCCTTAGCTTTGGATGAGGGTTTTGGGTGTTGAATTTGGGAGTGAAAATAAGACTAAGTGTTTTAGTGAGTGTTGGGAAATGTTTTGGGGGATATGAGGGTGAAATTTGGGTAAGTATAGGTAAAAACACATTTGGGAAAACTTAGGCCCAACATTTAGAAAAATCTGGATGGACTAGGAAAAATAGTGCAGAAATTACACCTCTCCGCGTCGTGGAGAGGTCGCGGACCCTCACTGAAAGTTGCACCAAGTGCAATTTTATAATTCAATTCCTTTGCTTTAAAATCGAGGTTAGACTCTTGTCCCCCTAATTTGGACCCCTTGAACAAGAATATGAAGTCAGATTTTTAAAATAACCAATGATTTTTTAGATATATGGAAAACAAAATTATGGGCACTTTCGAGGCATGTTTTTTGGCACTTTTTGGGGTCGTTACAAAGACATAAATCAAGAACTTCAAAAGTTATACCCCATGACAAGACTTGACACTACTACATTGAGTCTTCATTTATCATATATGTAACCCTAACCTCTTAAGGATTTTGAAATAACAAATTAAGCTCTATGGGAAGAGACTTGACAATGTAATATTGTGTTTTGTTTTAGGAGATACTCCATAACTATTGACTTAGAGATTAGACTCATTAGTCCAAGAACTTTCAAATAACAACTTAAGCGCATGGACCAAACTTGATACTCACATTATATATTGATTTATGAGGTTCTCTATAACTCTTGCCTTAAAGGAAATACTTAGACTAAGAACTTCATCCATGGGCGAGACTTGACACTTCTATATTGTGTATTAATTTTATATATATACACACACACACACACACATGAGACTTAAATTGTTGTTTTAAAGTCCTTGGGCTAAGAGGAAAAGACTTAACAATATCACTGTTTGTTTTTATTTATACAACAACAACAATAACATACCCAGTGAAATCCCACAAGTGGGGTCTGGGGAGGATAGAATGTACGCAGACCTTACCACTACCTAATAGAAGTAGAGAGGTTGTTTCCTAGAAACCCTTATCTCATAACCCATAAGCAGAAAGGACTAGATATGACAAAAAGGAAAGGAAAGGGAACACAAAGAGTAACTAGTAATGAATAACACATGACAATATGTAAATATAGTACAACTACCACATATAAGATAGATAGCGAGAATACAAAAAAAGAAAATACGTCCAGCTAATCCATACATCCACCTAACCCTGCCAATTAGCCTACTACTCTAATTTGCAACCTCCACTTCTTCCTATCTAGGGTCATGTTTCGATTTATGAAATACCTTATAATTATTGCCCTAGAGGTAAAACTTGTTAGTCCAAGGATTTTCAAACAACAACTTAAGCCCCATGGGAAAGACTTGGCACCACCACATTATGTGTTGATTTATCAAATGTTATGTCACTCTTGCCTTAGAGGCAAGTCTTAGCCCAAGGCTTCAAAAAATAAGTTGCGCCCATATGTAATATTTTATGTCATCTTGATTATATCTTATGTTTTGATTATATCTTATATATATTTGGATTACCTATTGACATTACTGTGAGGGTGAGCTTGATTGCTTTTCTTTTCCCCCGCTAAGTATCTATGTTTAGAGGTGTTGTTGGACAGGTTGTGTATTATCCTTGAGCTTGACTCATCTATGGTATTTAAGTATTACTTCCTCTTTCTCTCTCGCTCCCTTAGTCCCGATTTCCCTTGTTTATGTTTGTCTCTTATTGTCTTTTTTAATTGCTTCTGCGATCAAGGATGTGTAATGATATACTATGAGGCTTATTTGGGGTTCATTCAGGTTTCCCATTTGTCGGTCACGTCTAGGCCCTAGGCTTGGGTCGTGACATATAGAAAGAGAAATAAATAGAAAAAGAAAAAGGCAAAAATAAGAAAAAGAGAAAAATAATAATTAAAAGAAAAATATTGAGAGGCAATTGAGCATAGAGAATTTTTTTGAAAAATATTTAAGGTGTAGAGGGACAAAAAGGCACTTTGATTCAACTTAAACTGGAAAAGAAAAAGACATTTTTGTATAGACTTTTCTTATGGAGGACAAAAGACGAGGACCACCACATTTGTTAGGAATTCTATATGATTTTATACAAATTTTATGTATAATAAAATATGAGATAACTAAACTATTTATAACCTAACTAATTTAAGCATGTTGTAAAATATTAATAGTATAATATAAAGAAAGATATTTAAATAAGGCATATGAGAGAGAATGCTTTCTTATTTCTTTCTTCTATGTTTTTCCGGATTACATACATATAGGATGATACGCTATTTATAGATTGCAATTGTTCCGTATTTTATTTACTTTAATGCTATTTATAGATTGCAATTGTACATGAATTGCCAAAGGAGTTACGGAAAGGACATCCATTTAATGGATTTATAACACTCCCCCTTGGGTGTCCATATATGATGTGCCTCATTAAAACCTTACTAAGAAAAAAACACATTGGGAAAAAGCTTAGTGAAGGAAAAATAGTACACATATCTTGTAATACGCATTTAGTGTTGCCTCATTAAAAACCTCATGAGGAAAACTCAATGGGACAAAACCTTGGTTAAGAAAAAAAGAGTACAGCACGTATTATTACTCCCCTGATGAAAACTTTATCTAATATCCTGGAGACGACACATTCCAATCTTATACCTTAGCTTCTTAAATGTTGTCGTTGGCAATGCTTTAGTGAATAAATATGTAAGATTATTATTCGAACAATTCTGTTGAACATCTATCTCACCACTTTGTTGAAGATCATGTGTAAAGAAGAACTTAGATAAAATATGTTTTGTTTGGTCTCATTTGATACATCCTCCCTTCAATTGAGCTATGAAAATAACATTGTCATCATATAATATTGTTCGAGCCTTTGTTTGCATAGAAAAACCCCATGATTCTAAAATATGTTGAGTCATTGATCTCAACCATACACACCCTCAGCTAGCTTCATGAATGGCTATTATCTCTGCATGATTTGAAGAAGTAGCAACTATTATTTGCTTTGTAGAATGCCATGATATAGTTGTCCCTCTATATGTGAATAAATAGCCTGTCTGAGATCGGGCTTTATGTGGGTAAGACATCCGCATCTACATAATAAATCATTTCTGATTTGAATGTATTGTAATACAACAATCTCGTATCAATTGTCCCTTGAAGATATCTGAATATATGCTTAACATCTTTCCGATGTCTTCTTGTTAGACATGAGTTGAATCTCGCCAATAAACTTACTGCAAAATAAATATATGATCGTGTGTTATTGGCAAGGTACATGAGTGCCCCAATAGCACTGAGATATAGAGTTTCATCACCACCTCCTCCTTTTCTTAAGGTCAAAATGGATCTTTATTAATATCGAGTGATCTCATAATCATTGGGGTACTCAAAGAGTGTGATTTGTCCATGTAAAATCGCTTAAAAACTTTTTGAGTGTATGTTGATTGATGGATAAATATCCCATTAATCAAATGTTCAATTTGTAGACCAAGACAAAACTTTGTCTTCCCAAGATCTTTCATTTTAAATTCTTTCTTCAAACACTCAACAATTTTTGAAAGCTCGTTAGGAGTGCCGATGATGTTCAGGTCATCAACATATATAGATTGTATAACAAATTTAGATCCGAACCTTCGTATAAAAATACAAGGACAAATCGGATCATTTTTGTATCTCCTTTAGCAAATATTCGCTAAGACAACTATACCATATCTATCCTGATTGTTTCAATTCATATAAGAATTTTTGGAGCTTTATTGAACAAGTTTCTTTTGAATTTTTGTATGCTTCAGGTAGTTTGAATGCTTCAGGAATTTTCATAAAAATGTCATGATCCAATAAGCCATATAAATAGGTTGTGACCACATCCAATAGATGCATTTCAAGTTTTTCATGAAGTGAAAAATTTACTAGATACTTGAAGGTAATTGCATCTACCACAGGAGAATATGTCTCCTCATAATCAATGTCAGGCCTTTGCTAAAATTCTTGTGTCACAAGTCGTGCTTTAGATCTTACAACTTTACCATTTTCATTGCATTTTCGAACAAAGACCCATTTATAACCAACTGACTTGACACCTTCAGGTATTCGATTTATTAGTCCGAAAATATCTTTTTTTCACGTGAAGCCAATTCTGTTTGAATTGCTTCCTTCCATTTTGGCCAATCATTTCTCTACCTACATTCATTGATAGATTTTGATTTCAAATCTCCATCTTGTTGCATTATTTCAATAGCAATTTTATAGGCAAAAATATTATCAATCACAATATTATTTCAGTTCCACCTTTTTCTCGTCGTGACATAATTTATTCAGATTTTTTCATTCTCATTATTTTCAGGTACTTGGACCTCCTCGATGGTATCACCATTTATTATGTCTCGGGGCTCTTCTTGAGCAATTGCTTTTGTATTATCATTTTGATCTTTATTCTAGGTTTTTTTTCCGAGAATTTTTATCCTTGAAATCAATTGGTCTTCCACGTTTTAAATATGGCCTAGACTCATTTGCCTTGACAAGTTGTCCTACTGGGACATCAACTCGAACTAGAGCATTAACTGCTGGGATATGTGATTTCATGACCCTTGAAAGGTTAGTAAATGCGTCCGGCAGTTGATTTGCAATACTTTGCAAATAAATCAACTTTTGAAGTTCTTGCTCATATTGATTTGTTCGAGGATGTAAATGAGATAATGATAATGAATTTCAATCTATCTCATTTTCTAATTATTGGTGTTTTCCCTATAATGTTGTATACTGATTCATCAAAATGACAATCAGCAAACCTTATCGTAAATAAATCTCTAGTTCTAGGTCCCAAGTATTTTATAATAGAACAAGATTCATACCCAACATATATCCCCAACCTTTTTTGGGGACCCATCTTTGTACGTTGCGGTGGAGCATCTGGAACATATACTGCACAATCAAAGACTCTAAAATGGGAAATGTTTGACTCTAGACCAAAAGCCAACTGCAATGGGGAGATATCATAATAATTGGTTGGCCTTATGCACACAAAAGCTACTGCATGCAAAATAGCATGCCTCCATATTATAACAAACAACTTTGTTCTCATCAATAGTGGTCTAATTGTTAGTTGAAGACGTTTAATCAATGACTCTGCTAAACCCTTTTGAGTATGGAAATGAGCAACAAGATGCTAAATTGTTATCCCACTGGACAAACAATAATCATTAAATATCTTAAATGTAAACTCACCAGCATTATCAAGACAAATTGTCTTTATTGCATAATCTGAAAATTGTGCTCTTAACTTTATTATTTGAGCCAACAACCTCGCAAAGGCCATATTGCGAGTTCACAATAAAAACACATGTGACCAGCTAGTAGATGCGTTTATCAAGATCATATAATATTTAAATGGTCCACGTGCATAGTGAATCAGCCCACATATATCACCATGTATCCATTCTAGAAATGTAGGGGATTCCACCTCGACCTTAGTTGCTGATGGTTTAATAACCAACTTTTCTTGAATATAAGCAACAAGAGAATTCATTTGACTTAAGAACATTTTGGCTCTTCAAAGTATGCCTATGTGAATTCTCAATTATGTTGCGCATCATATTATAATTGGGATGGCCTAATCGTTCATGCCAACTGATAAATTTATTAGAATCAGTAAACCTTTTGTTTATTATGGCATGTGATTCAACTATACCAATATTTGTATGATACAACCCAGAAGAAAGTACATGTAATTTTTCATGCATAATTTTCTTCTCCGCACTTATTGTAGTAATATAAAGGTATTCAACATTTTCTTCATTCGTAGTCTCAACATGATAGCTATTTTGGCAAATATCCTTGAAACTTAACAAGCTTCTTTGAGACTTACTACAATACAATGCATTAATAATTACTGGTATTGTTTCTCTAGTTAGTAATAAGGCCGCTCTTCTAGAGCCCTCAATCAATTTTGTACTACCAGATATTGTATTAATACAGACCTTTTCATAATCAAATGAAAAAAGTATATCTTTTCTCTTAATATCTTATGAGTCGCGGCACTATTCAGAAGACACATATCTCCATTACTCATCTAAGATCCAACTGAAGATTGAAGATTTTATTTATCTTCATAAAATAAAAATACATAATAAGTATGGAAAAAAAACTAGCAAAACAAAATTTAAGTTCTTCAACTTTACATAAAACACTTCGACACAACATTATTTATTTTTAATTCAATGATTAATCTTCAGTTTTGATCCCCAAAGTAATTTTCAACTTCCAGATAAGTAATATCACTGAGGCCATCAAGAACATCATCTTTCAATGTCAAATTTGCCTCAATATTCTTATTATATTCATGAGAAGGCCCTGTTTGGGCATCATCTTTAAGGGTCAAATGTGACTCCATCCGGGCATTAGAATTGGAGGCACCACCTTTCTTTTCTTTTCTTTTGAAGGAATTTTGATATAATAGTATAATAATACCTATAGCAAGTCATGTGCAGTAATTAAGTTGGTCAAAGACTTACGAAAGTCATGTTAAAGATGTTATAACCAAATAAATAAATAAATGTAGACATGAGTCGAAAAGAAAATTGATTAACATTTAAGAAAAGATGACCCCGACTTAAGTAAATCTCAATTGGTTAGAAACTCGCGCTACGTGCTGATAACACGTTGTAAAATGTTAGCAACATAATATAAAGCGAGATATTTGAATAAGAGATATGAGAGAGAATGCTTTCTTATTTCTTTCTTCTATGTTTTTCCAGATTACATTCATATAGGAGGCTACTTATAGATTGCAATTGTTCTTTTCATCTTCAAAACTTTAATGTGTTCATTTACTTGGTACATGAATTGTCAAAGGATGGATTTATAACAAAGCATAATTAATCATCTATATCATGTATTATTACTTGTCTGCTCAGTTGTTCTCAGCAAACAAATGATCTCCAGCTGTTTTTAGTATTAAAAATGAGTCAATTTTCATTTTTATTATTTATGTTGTTCCTATCCCAAGGAAGCGTTCATATTATGTCTAATACATTACAAGTACCAAAAACTAACATTAATTAAAAGAGCAAGAAAATGACTCTCAAGTCAAAAACCACAAATATAATTAGCAAAGAAGGAAAAAAATTTTGATTTCCTAGCCGGTGTTCGGAGCCCGCATTGTAACCCAGCTAAATCCGAATCATGCACTGCAAGGTCCATTCAGGTTGGCGCTCCCAACATAAAATTTCTCCATATCCAGAGCTTGAACCCAAGACCTCTAATTAAGGATGAAACAGTCCAACCACTGCACGATAACTCATGTTGATTAAAAGAAAAACAGCTAAAATTAAAAATACAAATCAATATTGCACTTTTAAAAAAGGCTGCAAATTTAATAGAAAACACTTAATTGTTGCGCCCGTGCTATCTAGCATGTATATATGTTATTATCTTTAATAAATAAAAGGGTGAAGAGACGCAACTCGTAAAACTTCCAAAAATTATAAAAGAGATTTCTGTCAGAAGAAACCAGCTCTTTTCCCCTTCTCCCCAAATAATTAAAGAAAACACATTTCTCTGTAAAAGAAACTCTCAGCACTTCCTATATTGTTGATGGAGCAATCTTCTTCTCTATAACTCAGTTATGATTAGTGAATCTTTATGGTGTAGTTTGTATTTATACCATGTGATTATGTGAAGCAAATCTTGATGGATCTCAGGAAGCTGTGTTCTTGGTTGATTATTTTTCCTTCAATTCCATTTTTCTTTTGCTACTAAAATAGTTGTCTAACAAGTAACAATCCCAACAACTCAACAACCAATGTGGACCTTTAATTCCCTTGGACAACATTTTTCTTTTTTTTTACATTCAACAAGTACTCTATGCTAGAAGACTACAATAAGTCCCTATAAATAAGATAATGCCTATATAATACATTCATGAAACTCAATAATTTTAGTTGAGGTAGATTGTCTCAGCACAATAGTTCTACAAGGGGAAACCTTTGAGATAAGATTTGATTTAGAAAATGAATCAAAACTAAGTTGATTTTAGTCAATTACTAGTATTAAAGAAAAAAGAGTAATAATGTATATTTTTGCTTTGATTTAATAATGACTTGACACTTCTTTTATGACAAGGAAAATACGCAACCGCTACCTTTTGAGTGCGCACAAGGTAAACCCCCGCTCTTATGCAATAGCTTGCTAACCACATAAAAGATGTAACCCCCATTAGGCAAGCCCAGTGCAACGAGCTCAATCCAGAAGGCAAACCCCTTCCTTGCGCTAGCAAGGAGTTTAATAATGACTGACACATACCCCAAGAACTTGCACTTGTTCACAAATTTTTATTTTTGCAACTGAAGCACATTGTATGTTATTTTTAAAGTTTTACATTCATTAATACAAGCATACGCACAAAGAGTGTACCTAAAGACTAATTTGAATATATAAGATTGTGCTCACTCTTAACACCTTAAACTTTCATAAGATAGTCACACAATTCAATATTAATATCAGAGCAAACACACGTGAGTTCAAATCTCATGGTTAGGTTTCACTCATGAAAGACCCAAGCTCGCGTGTGACAGATAGCATGTTACAGAAATAATTTAAGTAAATATGGGATCGTTTCATAGAGTGCATTAGAAAAAATAATATATGCATTAGCTTTGTGTATTACTAATAAATTATTTGATACACTTTTTCAACTTATATATAATTAATGCAAGCATGATACACTATATTTGGTATTAAGGTATGTATAACTAATACATGAAAATTCATGGTATTATTAATGCATAAGTAATGCGAAGGGTTTTAATGCATGCATTAGCACGATTAAGGACACAATTGTCCATCAAAACCTCCACCATACTTGTAAAGACTATTTTAGTAAATAAATATTTCTTTTAGAAACTACACAATACATGTTATTTATAATGCATCAAATCAAACATTGCATAAGAAATAATCTCAAGGATAGCTTATGCAAGCATAACTTATACTAGCATTAGTAATATACCCATATTCAACACTATTCTTATTCATCCTACCAAACGATCCCTGAAAATGTAGCTTGTCTAACAGCTTTTCTTTGAGATGAGATGGTAGGTTGTTACTGGAGAGCTCCAACAATTCATTGTATAGCAATCAAGGTTTTTACTCAACTCAGCCTTCACTTGTTTATTTTTGGATTAGGGACTTGAAATATTTTTCAGCAAGTAATACTGGACACAAGGCATAATTACAGCCTTACATGATACTTGTAACACCCCGTGAAATTATTGAAATACCCCTAAAATGGAATCGTGTGCATAACGCGTCTTTCCAAGCTCCAATGGAAAATTCGAGACCGGATTTGCGATCAGCAAGAAAAATGGAGTGCGAAAATGGTCTCGACCCGATTTTAGAGCAACCGAGTCAGAAAATAATTTTTCGTAATTAAATCCGGAACAGTGTGAGTGCGCGCCCAAGTCGCGATGCGCCTGGGGTGCGGACCTACACTTAAGATTTTTCTTAAACTTCTTGGAAAGAACGTAGTTAGGGAAATTCGCGAAATACACATGTCTGCTCCCCAGCGGACATGGCATTTCAAGATCAAATTTTATTCTTTTAATTCGGGAAGGGTACTTTGTTCATTCCCCAACCCCTCCTAAGTCAATAAACGAGTATAAGGGATCTTTTACGTCAAGCCAAGTCTAAAGAATTTATAGCAACTAAGTTTTCGTATGAGTCGATAGAAGGGTCAACTTCAAATGACCATATCTCCTAAAGTATAATGAGTTAGGTGACCCATAATATATCAAATCGAAGATATTCGAATTAGCTTTCCAACGCATCAAATTTCGCGTTAATCAGAGTTCGGAGTAGAAAGTTAAGACCACTTTAGTGAAGGAGTGCAGAGTTGTCTGAAGGTCGCGTCCGGAGCGCGTCGCAGACTGAATGCGGACCCTTTCTGGATAAGCAATGATGTTTTTTTTCTTTTATTTTGAGGGTATTTTTATCCTAAAAGCTTTGGAAATCTATTGAAGGTCCCAAAACGTCAGTTTTCACAACAAATAAATAAAAAAAAAACCTCCTTCAGTCTTAAACATGAACGCTCAAGAATCATCAACAAAGTCATCAAGTTAGGATTTGCTTTCAAAATTCATCCTCAAGGTAAATTATTCTTCATAGATTTCATCTACCAAACCCAAATTTCCTCAACAATTCATGAATAACTAATAGAATCTTAAATCATACCAATTCAAGAATTCCAAGAAAGGAATTTTTGATTCTTCTTTTTCAAGAATCGGGGTTCTTCATCAAGAACTCTAAAGATTAATCAAAGTTTCCTCCATCACTAGCAAACTTCATCAAAACACTGTTCATGCATATTTTCTTGATAAGGATCATGATTCTTACTTATTTTATTATTAAATTAAGATATTAAGATAAGATTTACAACTATGGTTGAAATTACGAGAACCCTATATCTATTTCATGAAAAGTTATAAAGTTTACAGTTTGAGTTAAGTCTAAGATGTATTTAAAGTTCTGTATTTGCAAGATAGCTGAGTAATGCATTTATGTTTTTGAGATACTTGTAATGATACAATTTTCAATCAAAGAAAAGAGTCAAGTTGAAAAAAGATTAAGAAAAACTAAAGTTGGCCTAAGTCCCAAAAGATTAAGAAGACATTTTGAGAAGTCTTACTCTTGAAGTTATGAGCATTATAAAAGTTATTTCGGAAGTAGTATTGAGCACCCATATGAGTGAGAGTAATAATAACTTGAACTCATAAACTACGTAGCCAGCGTAGGATAGGATTGTACCAGAAGACAATTCCTCACTTGCCACTGAGATGGCCCAGTTTTGAGATGGATCTACTCCCCTAGTTTTTGTTCCTTACCCCGGCAAAATATGGGACGGCTCTGGCAGCATGGGCAAGACGTTGTATTATCACTAAGTTCATAGTGGTGGTTGTCGGTTAGAGAAACTCCCCAAGAAATAAAGTTTACTACTTTACACACTGAGATTTATTATTTCTTTATTAAAAAATTTCTTTTTTTTTATGTTACATATTTAATTGAGTTAAGCTAATTGCAGAGCTAAGCATTTGAGTATTACATTTTTATATATTTAGTTGTGCTCATGAATGCATTAAAGTAGGTATTTCTTTTATATTAAGTTGCACCTTGAAACGAGTCTTAACATGTATCTTTTACCTACATGACATACTTTTGTCTATTAAGCTATAGGTATTTCTTTTATATTAAGTTGCACCCTGAAATGAGTTTTAAAATGTATCTGCACCCTGAAATGAGTTTTAAAATGTATCTTTTACCTGCATGACATACTTTTGACTATTAAGCTATCTCAAAGTTCAGTTTTAAAGCAAGTACCCTCTCCCTACTACTTTTTGGTCATCTTACATACCGTACATTCCACGTACTGACACCTTTGCCGCTGCATCATTTTATGATACAGATGCTGGTATTCATGTTAGAAGATGTTTAGTGAGATTGTCCCAATTAGCAGTCGGCGAGGCCTCTTTGCATCCAGAGGAACTCGGGAGCCTTTATTTCTTTGTATTTATTTTAGTTGAGGTGCCCATGAGCCTTCTCTGGTGCCTTGTTCAGAGTCAGTACTTTAAAGGCTTCATAGACTAGAAAGATATGGTTTAAGTTATTTCTTAGAAATTGTTTGAAAGATTTTTGAGTTAAATTGTATATATTACTATTGTATCTTTAAGTTCATGAATTTTGAGCCCATTCTAGTTCATTACAGTATTAATGTCTTCCGCTGAGTAAGCTAGCCAGGCCAAGTGATTCGCTTGGGACCAGAAATGATTTTCGAGTGCCGACCACGTCCAAGGTATAGACTCGAAGACGTAACAAACTTGGTATCAGAGCACAGAGTTCAAATGTCCTAGGGAGTCTATGAAGCCCTGTCTAGTAGAGTCTTGTTTATGGGTGTGTTGTGCACCACACTTCATAAGCAGAAGGCTATAGGACATTAGGAAAAGCTTTCCTTCTTTTATACTCTGAGTCATGCGATAAAGTTAAACTCTATGGAAAGATCTCTTCTAATTCGTGCATTACGCGTTTATACAATTGCGATCGTACTTCCAAGAAGAGTTGATGAAGGAAAGAACGCGATAGTAAGAGTGATAGCTAATTAAGGATTGTAGTTAAAGTTATGTATCCACTAGGTATGTAATGGGGTGATGAGTCGATTGCCATAAGTTTGATGAAAGAGTCGTTAGTATCCCATGATTTTCATGATGAGGTATAGAAAAAGAGTTATTGTTGGAATATGGTAGAGTGTGCTTAAACTAGAAGGAAGTTTATGTTGATGTGTTGTAGTATTCATACTATTGAGGATGAAGTGCAGATGTTGAATAGGGAAAAGAGTGCTTTCAATGTGATAGATCTAAATTAGGCTTATGATTTTTTCAAGGGAGAGCTCAGTAAAATTCATAGAGTTATAAGCTTAGCCAGATAAAGAGGTATAGTGAATGGGTGAGTAGTACTTGAGTTATGAAAAATCACCTCTACTATATGCCATTAAGAGTAGCAATCACTAAGAGAGAGTTTCATAGAGACAAAAAGGAAGCTAAGAGTGATATCTTTAGAAAGAGTCTGAGTAGCTAAGGATTATTTTCCCTAAACTTTTACCTAGTAGTTGTAAGTTAGCATTAAAGAGGTGTGTGATAGATGTACATGTTAGTGCTAGACCCTAAGCTTGAATTTTGGGAAGTGATGTGAAAAGGTGTTGACTGGCAAGGAACGTGGTGCTAGGAGTAGAGGCATCCCCTAGATGGAGATAGTAAATTAAGGGAGAAGCACTAGAAAAGAAAAGGTTAGATTGTAAGAGTTGTGAGAAGTGGTTATATATGCCATTAAGAGTAGCAATCACTAAGAGAGAGTTTCACAGAGACAAAAAGGAAGCTAAGAGTGATATCTTTAGAAAGAGTCTGAGTAGCTAGTCATATGTATACGACTATAGCATAACAGAAGAGTTTAAGATATTCTTGTGGGTAGTGATTCCTTGACCAAGTGAAGGTACATGCTTACCG
>DF359515.1:46273-65442 GCA_000787875.1 Solanum virginianum
CTTAGGAAGACTCATGGACCATCAAATACTATCAACCTATCATCATTCTCACATTCACATTCACAATCTCTATCAACATTCTCAATCAAGGCTCAAGACTCAATCCCTATCTTCGTTCATGCAATCTTATGAAATAATAAGTAGGGTTTATGCAATAATTCATGTAAAAACATCAGTTCAAGAAAAGAGTTTATGATGATCATCAAACATACGAAAATACATGTGATAATATAGTTTTCAAGAATTAATCAAGAATTATGCATGTAAACTCATGGGACACATGAGAGAACAATCTGATGCTTTTAGTTTAGTCTTACATATCTGGGGCGAAGCTTTAATGATCAATCTTCAAGAATTCTTCTTAAATTTCCCCCAATCAAGCTTCTCTCTTCTTTTCTCTCAAGCCCTAATCTTTCAAGTGTTTAGAAAAGGACTTAGAATGGGATTTAAGACCGTATTTACGCATCAAAACGACGTAATTTAATCGTGTTTTAAGTTTAGGACGGGTTGGGAATTGACCAAAATGTCCCTCAAATTAAAAAGAAAAATTTCACCCAAAAAATGCCCAGTCCGCGTCGCGGACTGGATGCGCACATATAATTTTTGATTGAAAGCTTAAAACGCGTTGAAAAACTATTTTTCTATGAAAATACACATAAATCGCATTTGACAAATGCATTTTATGTGTAATTTTTCGTAAATCGCTTTCTAATCGATTTTTTAATCCCGTAGAAAAAAATAGAAGTGTTGGTCCACGTCCCAGGTGCGTCGCGCCTTGGGCGCGCATCAACACTGTTTTCGGGTTTCGGATTGAAAAATTATCTTTTGATCCGATGGATCTAAAAATCGACCGAGACCATTTTCCCATTCAATTTTTTATGCTGATTGCATATCCGGCCTCGGATTCGCAAACGGAGCATGGAAGACGTGTTATGCATACGTCTATCCTCTAGGGGTACTTTGGTAATTTTACCAGGTGTTACATGTCCTCTATCAATAGTGTATAAATTGAAGGTCTTGGGGCAACTAATAGATGAGGCAAGTCCTACCAAAATTAAATGTTTTACTTGGTTAGTGGCTAGAAGAGCATGCTTCTGCAGAAGAGGGGGATTCAATTAAGGCTTGTTTGGAAAGCCACCCTAATAACTGAATTGGGTGTAATTGGGTGTAAATACATAGCATAACCTATTTGGTTGTCCATGTAATTACTATATCCGCAGGTATTCGAGTGTAATTGGCTAGGTGCAATTATACTCTCAAATTCACAAGAGGAGGCCGTGAATTGTTGATAATCACATAGTGTAATGACAAGTTGATTACTTTTTAATTTCTTTCTTTTATTTCTGTTTCTATTTTTTCATTTTTATTTATTTTTTATTTCTATTATTTAAATTCTTTTTATTTTTATTATTCTAATACTTTTTTAAAATATATTTTATTTATAACATTTTATTTTTCATTTCCTTCTCATTCTCAACCTTTACTTTATGTGATGTTATGCAATTTTCATATTATATTTTTTTGATTTATTTATTCTATGTTTATTTTTTTCATTGACGTGATTTTTTTTGTTTAAATCATATTTATGTATGTTATGTTGGGAGACGAGTGTTCCCAGGAAACAGTCTCTCTACCTCTATGAGGTAGTGGTAAGGTCTGTGTAAATTTTACTCTTCCCAGACCCCATTTGTGGAATTCCATTGGGTATGATGTTGTTGTATGTTGAGATATGAAGCAAAGTCATGGTCACGAGTGCTAAGAAAGCAATGTTTGAACGTTTGTATGTCGAGCTAGGGGAATAAGGTGGAAACAATAGAGTGTATAGGCTCGGTCCTAATCATGGTCACGAGTGCTAAGAAAGCAATGTTTGAACGTTTGTATGTCGAGCTAGGGGAATAAGGTGGAAACAATAGAGTGTATAGGCTCGCGAAAAAGAGAGATAAAAGCTCGCAACTTGGACCAATTGAATTGCAGCAAGGATGAGGATGGTGAGGTGCAAGTGGACGAGACTTCCATTAAGCAAAGGAGGCAAGCTTATTTTAAACACTCTTAAATGAAAAGGGGCAGAGTTATTTGGGAAAATGTAGGGGTGGTTTTCATGGCAAACAAGATGGGAGAAGGGAAATTGAGATGGTTTAGCCATGTGCAGAGAATGAGTGTCGACGCTCTTGTTAAGAGGTGCGAGGTTGAATTTAGGGGTTGCGTGGAGGGGTGGAGATAGACTGAAAAAGTATTGAGGAGAGGTGATTAAACAAGATAAGGCACAACTTTACAACACCGAGGACATGACCGTCGATAGAAAGGAAAAGAGGTCGTGTATCATTGTAGAAAGTTAACAGGCTTGTAGGGTTAGGATGTTGTCTTACCTTCTCTTAAAGTATGTTAGTAGGATTAGTTGCGAGTAGGATTAGTTGCGACTTTATATATTGTATTATTACGATATGTTAGTTATTTTGCTACTTTTTAATTTTATTTAGAGAATTGTCATCGTTTTTCATTTTAGTCATTATTCTATATCTATTCTTTTCTTTTTTCGGGACTGATATATTAGAGTCGAGGGTCTTCCAAAAACAATCTTTCTATCTCTGTGAGGTAATGGTAAGGTTTGCATACACTCCACCCTCCCCAAACCCCACTTGTGAGGTTTCACTTGTTATGTTGTTGTATATGTTGAGATCTACAAAAAGAGTATTATGTTAAATTTTTTTATTTTAAATTTAGAACTTATGTTATATTTAGTTTCATTTATTTTAGTAGTATTAACTTGACATTTTACATTACGAGCCATTTGATTTTTAGTTAGATTTGATAGATTATCTTTTGGTCAAGTTGTTAAGTCACACTATGAAGGTCTGGGAGAGAGTGGTGGAGATGAAGGTGAGAAAAGAAGTGTCTATTTCAGAGAATCAATTTGGATTCATGTCAAGGCAGTCGACTACTGATGCAATTCATCTCGTTCGGAGATTAGCAGAGAAATATAGGGAAAGAAAGAGAGACCTTCATATAGTGTTCATTGATCTCGAGAAGTCATATGACAAAGTCCCAGTCAAGGCAGTCGACTATTGAAGTAATTCATCTTGTTTGGAGATAAGTAGAGAAATATAGGGAAAGAAAGAGGGACCTTGATATGGTGTTCATTGATCTCGAGAAGGTCTATGACAAAGTTCCAACGGATATCCTATGGAGGTGTCTAGAAATGAAAGGTGTTCCAATGGCGTATATTAGGGTGATAAAAGACATGTACGACGGAGCCAAAACTCAAGTAAGAACAGCGGGAGGAGACTCTGAGTATTTTTCTGTTAATATGGGACTTCATCAAGGATCTATGTTGAGCCCTTTTCTATTTTCCTTGGTGATGGATGAGCTGACACGATCTATTCAAGAGGAGGTTACATGGTGTATGTTATTTGCAGACGACATAGTATTGATTGATGAGACTAGAGCTAACGTTAATGATAGATTGGGGTTTGGAGACATGCTTTGGAATCCAAAAGGTTCAAACTGAGCAGGACCAAAACGAAATACTTAGAGTGTAAATTCAGTGTGGCGAGGGATGAAGCAAGCTTGTAACTCAACCTACTTCCAAGAGAGAAAATTTAAATATCTTGGGTCCATCATCAAGAGCAGTGGGGATATCGACGATGATGTCACACACCGTATTAGGGCAGCATGGACGAAATGGAGGCTTGTCTCTAGAGTATTATGTGATAAGCAGATACCACCTAAACTCAAAGGAAAACTTTACAAGATGGTGGTTAGACCATCTTTGTTGTATGAGGTGAAGTGTTGGCCAATCAAAAACTCACATGCCAAGAAGATACAGGTTGCAGAGATGAGGATGTTGATATGGATGTGTGGGCATACCAGGAATGATAAGATTAGGAATAAGACCATTCGGGAGAAGCTCGAGGTGGCCCCTGTGGCTGATAAGATGAGGGAAGCAAGACTGTGATGATTTGGACACGTGCAGAGGAGTACCGATGGTCCTGTTAGTAGGTGCGAGAGGTTGGATTTAGGAATTATTCGGAGGAGTGGAGGTAGACCGAAGAAGTACTGGGGGAGGTGATCAGACAAGATATGATGAAACTTGATCTCACCGAGGACATGACCTTAGATAGGAAGGAATGGAAGTCGCGAATCAGAGTAGTAGGGTTAGGTTGATGTCTGGCCGTGGGTAGGGTAGTAGGATTTTTCCGGTGTGGTCATTATTTGTCTTATATATGTTAATTATCTCGTATTTACATACTATCATGTGCTTTTGGTTATTACTCGCTCTTTTTGTTTTCTTTTCTCTTCCCTTCCTGTTTTTCATATCTAGCTTATTCTGCATATGGGTTTTGTGACGAGGGTCCTCAGGAAACAGCTTCTTTACCTTTATGAGGTAGTGGTAAGGTCTGCTACGTTCTACCCTCCCCAGACCCCACTTGTGGGATTCCTCTAGGTATGTTGTTGTTGTTGTTTACTAATTAACATATTTTTAAAAGACAATATATATCTTAAATATTTAATATTATTTATAAATACCCTTATTTGTATAATATAAATTTTAAATTTTAGATAATTAACTTATATTTTAAAATTAAATATAACATTTTTACACTTGTACAATCGAACAGTGTGTGTTGTTTGTTTGCCACAATGCAATTATAATGTAATTACAAGTGTGCTTTCGTTTTTTAAATTTCAAAAAAAAATAAAAAACAACACACTTGTAATTACATTGTAATTACATTGTGCAAACAAACAGATTACAATAATTACTAGACTGTGTAATTACTACCCTAGTAATTACACCAATTCCAATTACTAGGCTTTCCAAACAAACCCTTAAGTATCCAAATTTTTTCCTTTGTAAAGAGACTGTAGACAAATAGTCAGTTTTCACGGCATTTTGTAGTGACAGCCCAGTTATGGTCACTATTCTTTAGCCTCACAGGTAACAACTGGACTATGCCAAAATGCACGGCCGATCTTCTAGGAAGTGATCAGCACTTAAAATGTAAAAGAAGTGTCTATTTCAGAGAATCAATTTGGATTCATGTCAAGGCAGTCGACTATTGAAGTAATTCATCTTGTTTGGAGATAAGTAGAGAAATATAGGGAAAGAAAGAGGGACCTTAGTTTGAAGCCCTATCAGAAACTTATGGGCTAGCTTTTACAAATGTGTTGTCCACAAGGTGGGAGACAGATCAAAGATATCGTTTTGGCAGGAACATAGAAAGTGCATGTCCACCTTCTCTGACTTATTCTCAATACAAGTCTTTGGAGCTCATGCTAGCACGGGCCCAACACATTATTTTTTTGTCTCGATTTAAGTGAGACTCATAGATTCTTTATACATATATTTTAAATTTTTAAGTTCTTAATTATTGCGACATATAGCACATTTTATGTTATTTTTAAATAACATATGTTACTTATTTTGTCGCAATTTATATTGCACATATAAAACTTTGAGAGTCAATCAAAATTTTATTTTTTTAAAAATATTTTAAATTGTTAATAGCTGAAGCAGCTGGGAAAATAATTTATTAGGGATAATATTGTAAAATCAAACAATTGAAGCAGGCACGTCAATTGGCAGTTGCGTTTAGGAAAAGCAACTGAAGAAATAATTAATCGAAATGACGTGGTAAAATCAAGTTGTTGAAGTAGGCACGTCAATAGCGGCAGGTAGGGGTGTCAATGGGACAGTTCGGTCGGTTATTTTTTAAAAATTATAGCATTCCAACTTCGGATATTTTATAATGTATAACCAAAATTAAATTTTTTAAAACCATCCCAATCATACTGGTTTCTATTTGGTATCAGTACTGTTCAATTAATTTTCGGGTTTTTTTAATTTTTAAAGTATCACTTCAAAATACACTATTATTAAAATATATTTTTTTCAAACATATTTTTTAAGAAACACTTTAATTCACCAAAAAATCAATAATGTAAAATCTTCTTGCCATATTATTTGATCTAAAACTTTAGTATAGGAATATTTGCATAGATCTTGTCATATTTATTTGATAGAGTTTCTATTATAGCATCTTTTAATTTGAAATCTACTTAATTAAAGAGCAAAGACCCAAAATCGTTCAATCACTAGAGGCTTAGGAACTAGGTTATATTTATATTTGAAACATTTTATAAAATATATTTATATATTAAGTTTAACACTTTAATTTCAAAAAAATTTAATTTCAAAATATTAAGTTTAACATGTTAATATATAAAATATATTTATATACATGTAAATTTATTCGGTTCGGTTCGGTTCGGGAACTTTTCGGACTTTTTTTATAAACTAAAAAGACCATCCCAATTATTCGGGACGGTTATAGACTTAAATAAAACTACACGGTTTTATTGAGAAAATGATAAAATTCAGTTTGGTCGGTTTTTCATATTCTTTTGACACCCCTAGCGGCGGGCATGTTGACCGTGAGTTGTCTACTTCTAGATGATTATATATAGTAGTAATATGCAGAAACCCTGAAGCCAATATGGCAGATTCTTGTAATCCTCAAGGGTGAATTATCTTACTCAGAAGGAGCAGAATGATGGGGAGATTGATTATGGGGGGTGGGCCTTCTGAAGGAAGTTGATAAATTCAAATGCAATTCTACAGTCACAGATGCTAGCAGCTCGAAACATAGCAGTGATGGGATTTCCTCTGTCAATAGTGTATAATTGAAGGCCTTGGAGCAACCAGGAGGTGAGACAAGTCCATGGCCAAAGGTGTGGAAATGTTTGGTCCCTTCCAAAGTTCAAGTTTTACTTGGTTAGTGGCTAGAAGAGCATGCCTCACTCATGAAGTTCTACAGAAGAGGGGAATTAAATCAGTATCCATATTTTTTCCTTGATAATGACACTGTAGACAGTCATTAGTTCCTGCATTGTAAAGTGACAGCCCAGTTATGGTCAATCTTCTTTAGACTCACAGGTAACAACTGGACTATGCCAAATGCACAATGGTCACTCTTCTTTAGCCTCACAGGTAACAACTGGATTATGCCAAATGCACAGTCGACCTTCTATGAAGTGGTCAGCTCTTATTATGTATTAGTTTGCTCTTATTATGTATTAGTTTGAAGCACTATCAGAAACTTATGGGCTAGCTTTTACAAATGTTTTGTCCAGAAGGTGGGTGACTGATCAAATGATATTGGTTTGGCAGGAACCACGAAATGGACATGTCCACTTTCTCTGACTTATTCTCTATATATGCAGCAACCCTGAAGCCACTATGGCAGATTCTTTGATTCCTCAATGGTGAATTATCTTTTTTCAGAAGGAAAAAGAATTACTGGGAGATTGATAGAAGGGGTACCCTTCTGAAGGAAGTTGATAACTTCAAAGGCACTTCAACGGTAACAGATGCTAGTAGCTGGAAACATAGTAGTGATGGGAGGTTCTCTGTTAATAGTGTGTACAAATTGGACACCTTGGGGAAACCAGGAGGTGTGGCAGGTCCAAAGCCAAAGGTGTGGAAATGTTTGGTCCCTTCCAAAATTCAAAGTTTTACTTCGTTAGTGGCTGGAAGAACATGCCTCACTCATGAAGCTCTACACAAAAGGGAAACTCAATTAGGAACCAGATGTTTTCTTTGTAATGAGACTGCAGAGACAAAAAGGCAGTTATCTGTTCCTGCATTGTAAAGTGACAGCCCAGTTGTGGTCAGACTACCTTAGCCTCACATCTTACAACTAGACTATGCCAGAACACACAGCTAACCTTCTAAGTTGTTGGGTTAGGAAGGGGGTCGCAAGTCCCAGAAGAGATGGTGGAGAACAGTCCATCGTGTATTAAGTGGACAATATGGAAGATTAGAAATGGCAGAAGATGAAGTGGAATTTCATTGTAAATTTTCGTTTTTGGTGTAAACTAGAAACTGTAGATGATGAAGTCCAATTAGTTTGGGCTTTAGTTTCTCTGCTGACAACTTTTTGGAGGTCTCCAACATATCTTTAATGCCAGGAATACAAATTACCAGCTCTCCAAAAAAAAAAAAGGAAGAAGAGAGTGACAGAACATAAAACCATCCTTATCTAGCTATGATGAAATAAACTCGTATGAAGCTAAATGCTCTTAAATTAGTAGCAATCTAGGGGATTCGAGGAAAGAAACGGCAGCCATCGAAAACAAGCAAAAGAACAGATAATGGAAAGTATCTTTACCTACCTTGAACTAACGTAACTCATCATGCTCTTCATAGTCTTCATCATCTTCATTGAATATTGCACTATAGAAAACATACGGGCTATCAATCATCTCTTCCAGAGTAAGCCTTCCATCTTTATCTGCATCAGCCTGGGAGAGAACATGGTAGAATTATTGAACACATTATTTCCCACTAAGTATACAAGAACAATCAGCGAACAAGAATGAGGTGCATCATGAATCTATTTTGCTTCGGAATAGTTCAATTTTACACGGGATAGTACGATCCACTCATATCAAAGTTTTTAAATTTGCTAAAAACTCAATCACATTAAAGGGTTTCAGGTTCACTAGTTTGCAAAGGAAAACAACATAGTGAAATATTTGTGCAATTTCCTCCTTTTTTCTTGTGTGTGAAATATCTCCTTTAATAGATGCATAAAATCAAAACAAAAAAAAGCAGACAGTCACACCACTACATTGAAATGTTCATTAATAACAAGAGATAAGTACTTCCCCCAATGAGATTTATTAATGTATATTAATACTGAGTTACAGGACATAAGAGTGTACTTTCCGACTAAAAGCTATGCTTTAGGAGATTATTACATCAGAGATGGTAGAAAATTGTTTGAATCGTTACTTCAATGTAGCTTCTCTGTTCACAAGAGCATATATGTGAACAGCATAACTTCCAAGTCATCCAGAAATACATTCTAAAGAAGATAACTTAGAACTACAAGCAGATACCACCTGAAGGCCTTATTAGACGGAAATGATTTTGATGACAGCAAATCCTTTCTTGAGAAAAAACATTATTCAACTATGGACTTGTCGAGTGGGCCAGGTCAGGACAAACCCGACCCATTAAGAGTGAGCCCACAAATTACAAAATGGAGCCGGGCAGGGCTGCCTTTAATGGGCCAGTTCGGGGCTAAGTTTTCAAGGGAGGCAACCGGGCACATCCCACAGCCTGTTAAAAAGGTGGTTCAGGCCCAGTCCGGGATAAGGCCAGTTTGGGTTAATTGTTTTTCTTTTTGCTTTTTACAAGTTTGAAATTACATTGAGTTTTTTAAGTTTGTATTTTATACTTTGAAATTTAATGTTCAAAATTCTGAACTAGCAAATAAGTGAATAACCAAACTAGTACTGGAATTTGTATCTAACATAAATTTGAAAAAGAAAAAAAAAAAAAAAGCAAAACTCAAAGGCTCAATGAGTCTTAAATTTTATCAAGTATAACTTTGAATTTCAATATTTTCAATAAATTTGCAAGTTTGTGTTTTGAATTCTGAACTTGAAATTAAAACAAGTGCTATCTAAATGAATCTTTTCCAGAGAGAGAGAGAAACTTCAAAGTCCTAGTGATCTTACATATCAATGTTTTTATTGACTTAGTAATACATTATTGACAAGCCAATGGTATGTTTTGATATGTCTGCAATTTTCTTTCTGCAAGTGAGAGACTTGATATGCTCATGGCCCTGCTGATATTATACTAATGATATGCGAAAAATAGGCAATTCTTTGATTGTGATGGCACTTAATAGTTAGAACTAGTAACTTGATAACTTCAGTAGTTGCATCTTAGTATGCTGGCCTATATATGTGATAAAAGAGTCGGTCTAGTAGTTGTGAGGTTTGCATGATAACTTTTGAAGTTGTGCTTGAATGAGTAAACTCCAGATCATAATTAATTTTTATATGTGAATCAGGATTTGAGAGTAACCTTGTCTAACTGGTACCGATGTGATACAGGATATCGAGAAATGGATGAGCTGTTCGAGGACAAACAAAAGCTCTAAGTGTGGGCGGTGATTTGGGGTGTATTTACACATTCAGACACCATATTTTAGCTAACATTATGAACATAATCTTGTGAATATCTTGGTGTTTATTGATGATATGTTGTGATGAGCTAATAAACATGATTAGGTCGATTTGGAAGAAGAGAGTGACAGAACATAAAACCATCCTTATCTAGCTATGATGAAATAAACTCGTATGAAGCTAAATGCTCTTAAATTAGTAGCAATCTAGGGGATTCGAGGAAAGAAAGCGAAGTAATCCAAGCTAAAACAAGAAAACATAGCTCAAAGAACATGAGATGAGTCTCGCACCACACTTGTCTGAAAACTAAACTTCAGAGACTCAACAAAAGGAGGTCAAGTGCAAGATAAATCCCCACAACACAAGGCAAGGCTCCTCAGTATGTCTCTGTGTGTGTGTCTTTTAACGACATTTTTAAGGGACGAATATTAGAAGAGCTATTAGGACTTAAAATTAAGGGTATTAGAATTTATTTTTCTTAATTTCTAGGGTGACTTCACAATTTTAGAACATAATTGTGGAATGAACAAGATTCACTTGCAAGTGTTGTTCTATCAAAGATTTCCATTACTTCTTACATTCATGTTCTCTAATAGGTTAATTAATTATACTTTTATTTCATGCTAGTTATGAGTAACTACACTCATGACTAGGGTTATAGATTTTAGATTAGAAATGATGGCAATGAATGTTTTACAATAAAATATTTATGTATAAAGGAGTGAGTTTCTTTCACACTTAACATTTTCTTTGAATGATTAACAACCATTACAAAAGAACTATTCTGATTTGACCATAGATGTACAAATTACGAAAAAGGTCCATTAACAAGGACTGGTGCTAGCAACCACCATCTAATAACTTGAGCTTGGAGAGGATAGTTTACTTGACACTTTTGACAGATGAACAAATTAATTCAACACTAAAGCCTTCTGAAAGGACTTAAGGTAATATTCTCTTAATAGGGTCGAGAGGCTTTAAGAGCCTTATAGATTCGTCAATTTTGCACCATGAACACACCTTAATAAATGGATAGTAAAGTATTTGTTGGAGTTCCGATATCGAAGAACTGTAACTCTAGTTTGTTTTCCTTTTTGATAAAAATTCAAGTAATTAAAGTAGTTACAGCAACAACAACAACAACATACCCAATGGAATCCCACAAGTAATTAAAGTAGTTAGTAGATTATAATTAAAAATACTCAATTCCTGTGAATCTCAACATCAAATTATAACCGAACTCTAGTAAGCTCTCTGTTAGAATAGAAATAGGAATATATAGTCCTATATAGAATTGGAATAGGAATAGTATGTTGTTTCCTAGTTGGACTTGGATTAGATTGTAGTATCTATAAATAGGGTCTTTATGCAGTAACGTAGATACACAAGTCTACCTCTTTATCTCTATGAGGTAGTGGTAAGGTTTGCGTACATTTTATCCTCCCGAGACCCCACTTGTGGGATTCCACTGGGTATGTTGTTGTAGATACACAAGTCAATAATATTTTTCTCCAATATTTCTCACATGATATCAGAGCATTGGTGAGAAACTTTTGAGAGGCCACCGAGCATCAATTTACGGTGGCTGTCAAGGCTGATTTAAGTCGGCATTTTTTCTGTCAATGTTGTATGAAAATCAACACCACCACTGGGTCCCTCACCCTCCAGCGACCACATCCCAGTCAGACCCACCGAAAAACAGCATCTGACGCGCCCACAAACGCCGACCAGAGCTGTAGTTTTTCCAGCGAGATCTAGCCACGTGCCGGCGCGTGACGTTAGTTCCGGCCACTTCCGGCAGCCAACTTTTTTTCCAGCTGGGTTGTCTCTCCATTCCAAGGCTACCCGTACAATTATTCCCTAATTCTAACCTCTAGAATTAGGGTTCCGACACTTTCCAAGCAAATACCGACGAGTGTGGAAGTTCCCAGCCAGTTTTTTTGAAAAAAAATTTCAGTGAGGTCGCCTCTTCATTCCGAGGCAGACCACATATATTTTATTTTGACCAGTTTCCGGTGGCCAAATCGGATATCCAATGAAAATGTCCTTTGGAATTGATATGGTTGGCTCCAAAAGTACAAGAATAGGAAGTTCAAATCCTATGATCAATTCAGAACCATTACTGGGCAGTTCCAACTATTTAGCACGGGCTTCCTCGGTTGAATTATGGTGCAAAGGTCAAGGTGTCCACGACCACTTAACAACGACTGCTTGTGTGGTAGGTGACAAGAGAAAGGAAACTGAGAAATCTATAACAGCCAAAGCACAATAGGAGAAGGTTGATGCTCAATTGTGTAGTCTCCTATGGCGGTCTATTGATTCCAAGTTGATTCCCTCGTTTCGCTCATTCCATACATGTTATTCAGTTTGGGAAAAGGCTCGTGCTTTATATACTAATGACATATCTCAATTTTATGATGTGGTATCTCGAATGACCAACTTAAAGAAACACGAATCCGATATGTCTACATACTTGGGACAAGTGCAGGTAGTCATGGAGGAATTTGAAACGTTGATGTCAGTCATCGCAAATGTGACAACACAACAAGAGCACAGGCAGACATTGTTTTGTCCTTACACTTACTAGACTTCCTGTTGATCATGATTCCATACGTGGTTAGATCTTAGCTAGTCCTACCATCCCGACAATGGATGAATTATTCTCTCGTTTACTTCGCCTTGCTCCCAATCATAAAGTAGCTTCATCACCCACCACTGACTCCTCTATTCTTGCATCTCAAACTATTGATAAACGAAGATCTACTATAGAGAACCGAGGAGGAGGAGGTCATTCTAGAAGACCTCGCTCTAAGTGTAGTTATTATCACAAGTCTGGACACACCCGTGACATATGTTATACTTTGCATGGTCCACCGCCCAATTTTGATTATATTGTTATAAAGGAATATAACAAATCCCTTCGAAATCCCGCAAATAAGCAAACATCTCCTACAAGTAGCACCTATTGCTCAGCCTAATGTTTCTGTTGCTCCGCCTGACCAATCATCCAATAATGCTCATATTGCTCAAGCAAAATATGATGAGTTCCTTCAGTATTAAGCAAGTAAGCAAATGTCTCCACAAGTAGCATCGGGTCCTCAACCTACGGTTCCTGTTGCGGGTAATTCTTTTGCTTGTGTTTCACAGTCTAGTACTTTTGGATCATGGGTTATGGACTCAGACGTTTCTGATTATAAAAGGTCCATTAACAAGGACTGGTGCTAGCAACCACCATCTAATAACTTGAGCTTGGAGAGGATAGTTTACTTGACACTTTTGACAGATGAACAAATTAATTCAACACTAAAGCCTTCTGAAAGGACTTAAGGACGTTTCTGATTATATTTCTGGTAACAAATCACATTTGTCTGATATTGTTTATTCACAATCTCTTCCTGCTATTACTTTAGCCAATAGGATCCAAATAAAACCAAAAGGGGTTGGAAAAGCCCAACCCTTACCTTTTGTCACCTTAAATTCTGTTCTTTATGTCCCTGGTTCTCCTTTTAATTTGGCATCTATTAGTCGTTTAACACGAGCCTTACATTGTAGCATTTATTTTTTTGATGATTTTTCCTTATGCAGGACCGTAGTACGGGACAGATGATTGGCACAAGACATGAATCACAAGGCCTTTACTATCTTACCGCTTCAAATTCCTTCACAGCATACTCCGTTATAGATCCTCCGGACCTAATTCACAAACGTTTAGGACATCCAAGTCTATTTAAACTGCTTCCAGGATAGGGAAAGCTACTCAGTAATCCTGAAAGGGATAGATGGTTGGTAGGAAAGTTCAATTATCTCACAGTGACTAGACCTGACATCTCTTTCCATGTGTGTTGTAAGTCAGTTTATGACTTCCCCTTGTGATAGTCATTGGGATGCAATTGTTCGTATTTTACGATTTATAAAGTCAGCACCTAGAAAAGGACTACTCTTCGAAGATCAAGGCCTTGAGCATATCACGTGATATACAGATGTCGATTGGGCAGGAGCACCCACTGATAGACGGTCTACATCCGGATATTGTGTGTTAGTAGGAGGTAATTTGGTGTCATTGAAGAGCAAGAAACAGAATTTGGTTGCTCGGTCGAGTGCAGAGACAGAATGTCGAGCAATGGCTGCAGCAACTTGCGAGCTTATTTGGATCAAATAAATATTGAGGGAGCTAAAATTTGGCGAAATTGATTAGGTGGAACTTCTGTGTGATAATCAAGCAGCCCTTCATATTGCATCAAATCCATTGTTTCATGAAAGGACCAAAAATATTGAAATTGATTGTCACTTTGTCGGAGAAAAGATACTCTCAAGAGATATTGTTACAAAGTTTCTGAAGTCAACTGATCAACTTGCAGATATCTTCAGCAAGTCCCTCACTGGTCCTCGTATTAATTATATTTATAACAAGTTAGGTGCTTATGATTTGTATACACCAGCTTGAGGGGGAGTGTTACAATAGGAATAGGAATAGGAATATATAGTCCTATTTAGAATTGGAATAGGAATAGTATGTTGTTTCCTAGTTGGACTCGGATTAGATTGTAGTATCTATAAATAGGGCCTTTATGTAGTAATGTAGATACACAAGTCTAATATTTTTCTTCAATATTTCTCACACTCTGAATAGGACTCAATCTCAACCTAATTGGGTTACTGTATTTTGGATCGACCGCTTTAATCCCGCAAAAAGGGTGTAGTTTTGGGCGCCATCACCAACAGCCACCCATCCCAAGTCCCAACCCCCAAAGTCATTATGAAAAGATTATTGTAACTTTAGAGATGGATTAAAAAGGACAGGCAAGCAAATACATTTTCGCATAGCAGTATAATAAGCTATTTTCCTTCAAAAAACTAGTTATAGCTCCTCAGCGGGCAAAAAGTAGATCAATAGCATCAATTTGGTTATAGCTTAAGAATAAAGATAATGCACATTGTTGGTAATAGCAAGGCGTAATGAGCCAATTCAGCACCCTATTGAATCAGGCACTTCAGTTCAGTGAAAATTACCTGCTGTATGATGTAATCTGCTTGTTGTTTGGCATAGTAAACTTCTGATGGATGAAGCTTTCCAATTATAGGTAGCAATTCAGCTTCTGACAAATATCTGCATAAAATCAAATACAAAGGTTTGTTGATGGATTTACTCAAAACAATTACTGAAAGAGATGTCTAGTTTCATACCCATCCCTATCTTTATCAAGCTCATCAAACAACTTTCTCGCCGGAGACTCTCGTGAATCCTCAGAATGATAAGAAGTATCATGACTCTCCTCGTCATAGTTTCTCACCAAATCAAACAGCCCGTGAAAGAACTCGTTGAAATTAACCTTGCCATCTTTGTCACTATCTCTCTCCCTGAAATTAAAAGGAGAGCAAAACAAGAAATCAATTATCATAAACAGAGTTCACCTAGGAAAGAAAACTTTACTACAGAAAATCATCTCTAAACTAAGTTCTTTAACAAAACCAAAGATTAGCAAATAAAAATTTGAAGGCATAAAACAATCGGAAACTCAAAACTAGTAGTAACTCCAGTACTATACTAGACCTACATTTTAATGCACATACCGATGGAACATTTATCCCATAAGCTATACTTATATGATACTGCACAAGTTCTTAAGAAGGGTCACGAGCTTGTCTATGGTGAATGTTAAAAGCTTTAGATTATTGGTACAGGATTGTTATTTCGTTAAGCTGAGCTGCTTAGGTCATTGTTTACAATTATTTTTGTTTCTTTCTTTTTTCTGCTTAATAGTTGCACATAATCTTCTAATACTGGAAGCCATATTTTTCTTTAGCATCCTTTTATTTTGCTCAGAGTGTTGAAGAATCCACTTCGATGATGCATGACAGGTTCACAAATCACTTAAAAGATCAAAGTTTTCTGGCATTTAGATGAGTTTATATAGTTCTATGATCTAATTCTACTCCTGTTTGACTTTCTTGCACTCGAAAGGAAAGAAAGGAAGAGAACAAACAAGTAAAGGAAAAATGGAATTGTGTTGTATCTTTTTATTTCTGGTGTAAAGATTAATGTTATATAGAGGATGCAGAAGATCTTGTAGATCTATTAGAAGCCTTGTAATCTGTTGATTTTTTCTTAGTTTAATAATCCTGATTCACAATAAGATACCCATTTTATGGACCCACCTCAATTAATCCGACATGCTATAATGTATGCTCAAATATGATTTACCCATACCCTTTTATTTTAGAGAATTTTACGGGACAACTCGTTTCCTAATAGCTATTTGCACCAATAATATTCAAACTTTCAGCACATTTTTAAAACAACAATTGTACAATAAATATAGTCAATAATTTATATAGATGAATAATGTCCAAAAAGATCAGGGATCAGTTCTTTTTAATTATTTATTAATTACCTCCCCTTATCTCTCATCCATAATAAATAATGAATAAATTTTAGTTGTTACTTCCTCTGTCCCATTTTATGTGGTACCATTTGACTTGACATGGTGTTTAAGAAAAAGAGACAGATTTTTGAAACTTATGATTCAAATCAATCTTAGATATTTGTGTGGTTGTAAATTATTTCATTGAGGATAAAAGAAGAATTCTAAAGTTAAATTATTTCTAGTCATAGTAACTTGACATTCTTTTTGGGATTCTTTAGAAAGAAAAGAGTAAAATGGGACAGAGGGAGTAATATTTCCGTCTCTTTCTCTCATTAAAGGATTGAGTACTAAAAATATCCTCTTCGTTTTTTCTCAAAGAGCAAATTTTCATTTTATTATTAATGGTAAGAATGAAGTATAATAATATTTTCTTAGCAATTTATGACTGTAATTTATTATGTGCAAAACATTGCCAAGATTAGTGGTATAGTGGTATATTTAAGACATAAAACATTTATACTAGAAAATATACCATAATTATGAAAAATTCAAAACAAATGTGCATCAATATGTATATATATATATATATATATATATATATATATATATATATATATATATATATATATATATATATTCTCTTATATAAGAAGCGGCAACTTGAGGCTTTTTAATTTATTGCTGGTTGCATTAGGAAAGTAGCTACCGAGGTACTAGGGGTTTCGAGAGGGACCTTTGGTGGACGTCAAGGTGATTGATGGTGGAATGACAAAGTCTAGGGCAAAATGAAAGCTAAGAAGATTGCTTATATGAAGTGGTTGGAGTGTAGGGACGAGGGTGAAAAGCAAAGGCTTAACGAGAGTTACAAGACGGCAAAGACAGAAGCGAAGATGGCGGTGACGAGTACTAAGACAGTAGTGTTTGAGCGCCTATATGGGGAGCTAAGTAATAAAGGCAGGGACAAGAGATTGTATAGGCTCGCGAAAAAGAGGGAAAGGAAAGCTCGCGACCTGGACAAAGTGAAGTGCATCAACGATGAGAAGGCGAGGTTTTGGTGGATGAGACATTCATTAAGCTAAGGTAGCAAGCTTACTTTCATAAACTCTTAAACGAAAAAGGAGATAGAGATATTGAGCTGGGTGAGTTAGCGTAATCCAAAAGGCAGTGAGATTTTGGTTACTGAAGGTCGCTCAAAGTTGAGGAGGTTAGACATACTATTAGTAGGATGAATAGAGGGAGGGTGATCAGACCCAATGAAATTCATCAAGATTTTGGTTATTGCAGGCAATTCAGAGTTGAGAAAGTTAGACGTGCTATTAGTAGGATGAAGAGAGGGAGGGCGATCGGACCCGATGAGATTCCGATAGATTTTTGGAAGAACATGGTCAAGGATGGCATAGAGTGGTTGACCAGACTGTTCAATGCTATTATGAAGACGGCCAAGATGCCCAATGAATGGAGGAGGAGTACGATGGTTCCATTATATAAGAACACGGGTGATATTCAAAACTATAACAATTACGAGCGTATCAAGTTGTTAAGTCACACTATGAAGGTCTGGGAGAGGGTGGTGGAGATGAGGGTGAGAAAATGAGAGTCTATTTCAGAGAATCAATTTGGATTCATATTGGGGCGGTCGACTATTAAAGCAGTTCATCTTGTTCGGAGATTAGTGGAGAAGTATAGGGAAAGAAAGAAGGACCTTCATATGGTGTTTATTGATCTCGAGAAGGCCTATGACAAAATTCCAAGGGATGTCCTATGGAAGTGTCTAGAGGTGAAAGGTATCCCGATGACATATATTAGGGTGATAAAAATTCCAAAGAATGTCCTTTGGAGATGTCTAGAGGTGAAAAGTGTTCCAATAACGTATATTAGGGGTGATAAAAGAAATGTACGATGGACCCAAAACTCGGGTAAGAACGGTGGGAGAGGACTCGGAATATTTTCCTGTTGAGATGAGACTTCATGAAGGATCTATGTTGAGCCCTTTTCTGTTTGCCTTGGTGATGGATGAGCTGACACGGTCTATTCAAGAGGAGGTTCCATGGTGCATGCTATTTAAAGATGACAAAGTACTGATTGATAAGACTCGAGCTAAAGTTAATGATAGATTGGAGGTTTGGAGACACGCTTTGGAATCCAAAGGGTTCAAACTAAGCTGGACCAAAACAGAATACTTGGAGTGCAAATCCAGTGTTGCGAGGGATGAAGTAGAAATTGACGTGAGGCTCGCCACTCAACCTATACCCAAGAGAGAAAATTTTAAATATCTTGGATCAATCATCCAGAGTAGTGGTGATATCGATGATGATGTCACACACCGTATTGGGGCAGCATGGACGAAATGGAGGAGTATTGTGTGATAAGAGAATACCACCTCAACTCAAAAGCAAGTTTTACAAGATGATGGTTAGACCATCTTTACTGTATGGGGTGGAGTGTTCGCCAATCAAAAATTCACATGTTCAGAAGATGCACGTCGCAGAGAGGAAGATGTGGAGATGGATGTGTGGATATACCAGAAGTAATAGGATTAGGAATGAGACCATTCAAGAGAAGCTAGACGTGGCTCCTTTGGCTGATAAGATGAGGGAAGCGAGACTGCGATGATTTGGACATGTGTAGAGAAGAAGTACCGATGCTTCTGTTAGGAGGTGTGAGAGGTTGGATGTAAGAGTTACACGGAGGGGTAGGGGCAAAGTGAAGAAGTATTGGGGGGAGGTAATCAGACAAGATATGGTGAAACTTGATCTCACCGAGGACATGACCTTAGATAGGAAGGAGTGGAGGTCGCAAATTAGAGTAGCAGGCTAATAGGTT